>PVLC010014159.1:0-37500 GCA_004027655.1 Graphiurus murinus | reverse complement strand
TATGGGCACAACCTCAGCCACGCTCCAACAACAGTCCTGTGGGCAGCAGGAACAGAGGGTTTCATGACACTTTGGGAGAGGAAAGACTATTTCCTGCATAGGGAGGGGTGGGCAAATTTCTCATTATTTAATACACAGTATTCTACTGTCAAAGTAGGGGTCAAAGGGGTCTTCCCCAGTGTCTTTTCAAAAAGTAAGAATTTAGCAAGCTGTGGAGACTTTAGTTCTTTTATCCCCCCTTAACTACTGCTGTATAGTTTTCATCTGGTTCTAAGGAGCTGATTTCTTCACCAAGGAATGATACAATGCATTAACAATGAAGGTAGCTGTGAGCAAGTTAATCACACAGCACTGAGAATCGCATGTTAAATGGTACATCCCTTCAGACTTGAATTCCCGGGGTATGCAGGGAGGTGGCCACCCTCCCTCTGCACATTGCCCCAACTCCTGCAATCTTTTTTTTTTTAATTGGTGCATTGCAATTGCATCAGAGTGAGGTTCAATGTGATACAAACACACAAGCACACAGCTCTTGATGTGTTTCCTTCCTCATCCCACTCCGTGCTGCCTACATATGTTAGTGAGATCGGTAGTGATACCTTCACACACTGCCACAATATTATTAGAAATGTTTCCTTCTTCAGTTCTCCCTTTCCTCTTCTCTTCTCCCTCCCCCAATCCCCTTCTACTACTCTACAGGTCTCTCTCATTATTTAAAACGCTTATGTTTCCTATTTTCTCTCCAGCTACCACATATGAGAGAAAACATACAACCCTTGATTTTCTGAACCTGGCTGATCTTAGTATAATATTCTCGAGTTTTGTCCATTTTCCTGCAAATGGCATAATTTTGTTCTTCTTTATGGCTGAGTAGAATTCCATTATATATTTATACATATATTTATATATAATATATTATATATGATTAAATTGTATATTATATATAAGGTTTTATATAATATATAATTATATTTATATATACTAAATATATAAAATATATACTTATATTTATATATATAAATATTTTCTTTATCCATTCATCTCCTGATGGACACCTGGATTGGTTCCATAATTGGGCTACTGTGAACTTTGCTACTATAAACATGGACATACATGTATTACTATAGTATTCTGACTTTCTTTTGGAAAGATACCGAGGCCAACTCTTCCAGTCTTGTTACCTTATTATATGCTCTATAGCAGAAGACAAGCCCTTTTCCCTTTAGATCGAAACTTTCCTTCTTCAGTCCCTCCTTATGGCCCTAACTCCCGGACTCTTCCTCAGAGTCAGGCCTTTGCTCCTGCTTCCTCTACACCTAAATCTACAAGCACTTCTGCTCCACTGGATCCTGAGAGAGGTAGGCTTTTGGTTCTGTTTAAGTATCTACAAAACAATAAAATCTTTTATACTGCCCCCAACTAACTTATCTACTATGATTGGATTTGCTAACGAGTCTCTGGCTCTTTCCCTTTTTTATTATTTCATGTCCAAATGTTAGTTTTGGAAGTTCAGTGTGTTCCAGGCCCCGGAAAAATATTGTGTGCAGAGTAAGAAAAAAAAAAAATACATTCCTCCTATCTCATGTATGTATCTTCTGGTTTACTTGTTTGTTATGTGTATCCTTGGTTTAGATTATAAATTCCATGGGAACATTTTCGTTCATAAATTCCTAGCATTACTGTCTGACACACAGTATGCTCTCAAATAATATTTACTGAATGAAGATGCCCAGAGAATTCGAACTGACCAAGTGATACTATGGAAGTCATTTAACTTCTCTGTGCTTGTGAGGTTATGAATTTTAAGAGAGACAATGCATGCACACATTCTTACGCCCTGGATGGTATTACATACATGTGAAGAATTGTAGTATTTATAAGCACCACTAATGGAAATTTATCATCTTTGCTGAAAAAATCATTTGAAGATTAAACTAGTAATCATTTGGTAATAGCAATACCTTCAATTCCCTACTTCCAGGGTTTCAATGTGTTTCACGTGCTAAATATTTTTTTAGATAGTGTGGCTTTTTTCTTTTTACATTTTCAATGTCATAATCAAGAATTTTATTTTGGAAGCAGTCAGAAGTAGGCTTTTTCTTTTTCTTCTTTTTCTTTTTTTTTTTTTTGCGGTACTGGGGATTGAATTCAGGGCCATTCTACCTCCAAGCTATCCCCCCAGCCCTATTTTTTATTCTTTATTTCGAAACAGGGTCTCACTAAGTTGCGGAGTGCCTCACTAGGTAGCTGAGGCTGGCCGAGAACCCGGATCCTCCGGTCTCAGCCTCCCAAATGCTGGGATTACAAGCATGCGCCACCACGCCTGGCTTAGAAGTAGGCTTTTTCTAACTGCCACTGAGAGTCTCCTGAAAGTGTAAAATAAATAATACTATAAGAGAACTGAAATTAGTCCCCAAATCATACTTATCTGTTAAGTATTTGACTCTAGTATGGGGATTCTAAGCAGATGATGTTCAAAAGCTGTAAAGTAGTTTCAGGTACAGAAACAAGGCCAAAGTGGCTGGGGCACGAGATGAAACTAGAGAGATGAGCCATGGGCTGGCCATGCAGCTTACATTAAAAACTGTGTGATTTGTTAAGTGCTTTCTTTTGAGCAAGCTAATGATATCGTCCAATATGCAGCTATAAGGATGATAGATCACCAAGCGGCAAGAATGGAAGAAGTAGATCAAGTGAAAGATGTTGGTGACTTGGCCTATGGCTGTAGCAAGAGATGCTGAAAAGAACAGACTTGAGGGCATGGTGAAATATTCTACAGAAGGGATACAGGAGGAGAATCAAGGGCACTACCAGATCTCTGGCTGAGTGGTGGTGATGCCACTTATTGGAAAGGGGGAACTGAGAGGAGGAAGATCTGTGCAGGGGAGGAAAAAGTAAGGAAATGCAGTTTTGGGGAATCAAGAGTTCAGGTGTGGGCATGCTAAATTTGAGATGCCTGTGAGATATCAACACAGAAATGTCACATAAACACTGGTTACAGGAGCATGACATGAGGAGATGCCTTCTTGACATCTCTATGTTGATGTCACACAGGCATCTCAATGACAATCCTTTAACACAGTGGAGACCCAAGGGCAACCCAAAGTACAGGGATTTGAACACAGTCAAAGGGGTCAAGATCTGTGCTGCAATATAAATTCAGGGTCATAAATCTACATTCCACGTGTAAAATGGGAATTACTTTAAACCTTTGGTCTGATTTAAAAGACCAAAGATATGATGGAATGTGAGTGAGGAACTGCTGGTACTTGATTTTAAAGTTTCCACCACACATTACTTCACAAACAAAATCCTCTGAAGACAACTATTCCTAAGTAATTTATGCACATGTATATTTTAAAAAGGATACGCTATAAATGTGTTCAATTCTAGCAGAATGCAGAATGTGAGTGCAGAATTCAACAAACATCAATGTTTTGCCTTATTAAGATATGCATCTTCACATTTAAAAGAAAATTGACTTGAGAGCACATAAGAAAGTCTTTCTCTTCAGTTATGTGTTCCAGAATCTTGGTTTACAAGTATGACCACAGAACGTTTGAGTTTGGTAAACTATTGAGTTACTTCTAAATCAATATTCAACATGAAACCCCACTCCTTTTCATGAACAATACATGAATAGAGCCCTTGGTGGTGCTGAGCAAAGTAGGAATCTACACCGGAGTATCCACAGGCAGGGTGCTGGGAGAGGAGAGTCAGAGCCCAGCTAGGATGTCCACTCAAAGGGGAGTGGCCCCAACTGGGTTGTCAAAATTTGAGCAGGGTAAAGCAAGCATCTCCACAGGGAAGGGGTTAGGAACCAGCCATCAATTTTCCAATCCCTAGCTGAGCAAAGAGTGCTTCCACATGCTGCTGTGGGGCACCCACTGTTAGAACCCGAGAGAAGTGAGATGGGACTCCCCGAGGAAGAGGACAGGTGGCTCGAAGTGAGTGATAAGACCTGGCAGAGTGTACAGCAACCCAGCAGAGGGACTCTGAGCACCAACAGAGAGGAGGGAGTCTCTGTGGGATGGGACAAGGTGAGGGAAGCCGTGATGACAGACTGGTCATGTACTGAGAGGACCTATGAGTAGTGGTGATGCCCTAATAAGCATGAGCACACCCAGCATCCAGAACTTGGTTTTCAAATAATATTCTCCACTAGAAGAAATCATGATTGTGGGAGAAATAGTTAATTTTAGAACTAGAATAGGAAAGGTACATGATGGGCTCACAACTTGTACAAAAATAGATAAATAAAAATCATAAGCTGGGCGTGGTGGCACATGCTTGTAATTCCAGTACTAGGGAAGCTGAGACAGGAGGATTCGAGTTCGCAGCCAACCTCAGCTACTTAGTGAGGCCCTCTGCAACTTAGTGAGACCCTGTTTCAAAATAAAGAATAAAAAAACCAGGCTGGGGGTGTAGCTCCAAGGTAGAATGCCCCTGAGTTCAATCCCCAGTACTGCAAAAAAAAAAAAAAAAAAAAATCATAAAAATAAAAAGGTCATGTCCAAAGAATGATAGGGTACGTCAAAGCTGAAGTCAGCTTGAGTGAACTTCCATTGGCCAAATATGGGCCAAGTGAGCATGGACATAAATGATAGTATTAGATTATAACCCCTTTAAACCATGAAACCATAATAGAAACTAACAAATGTACAAACTGGAAATTTAAAAAAGAAATGAGATATTTACATAAATTAAGAATACTTCCTCACAAAATAATTCATAATTAAAAGTGGAAAGCAAGGTGAAACTTTACAGTGGCTGATGCTCCTTCGTCGTCCTTCTTGGGACAAACTGGAATGATGCACTGACTTAATGAGAATGCAGCTCCACTTCCCTAACAGTCCTGCCAACTCTGAACCTAACAAGGAAGCACCAGACAAACCCACACGGAGACATTCCCCAAAGAGCTGGCCTTTCAAGTTCATGAAGTCAAGAAAAGACTGAGGAAACAGTCTAGGTTTAAGAACAAAAAAGAAACATGACCATTAAATGGGATTCTGGACTGGATTCCTTTTGCTTTGACAACTGGCAAAACTGGAGAAGAATCTGAGGATAAGACAATAGTAATATATGAACGTACATGTTTTCAATTTGATGGTTATATTGTAGTTATGTAGAAAATTTCTTTGCAGGAAATGCTCGCTAATCACTTGGAGATGAGGGCAAGTTACTTTCAAGTGGTTTAGGAAAACAGTTTTTTTATAGTAAACTTGCAAAATTTCTGTAAGCATGACATTTAAAAAAAAAAAAAACACTTTTTAAATGTCATTGATTTTTCTTAAGTCCCCCTCCCCATCCCAGTGCTGTCAACTATTGGTTTAGAACAAACCTCAAGGGTCAAGATGAGACGTCATATTGATTTTCCAAAACTTCCACTTAAGGCAGACAGCATCCTTCTAGTAGCTGTGTCTATACTCCTCTGTGGTTTCCCTGGAGCTACAAGAACACTAATAATTTATTCTTAATTAAATAAGAAGGTCATAGCCCCCAAGTTCAATCTTATCACAATTAAGACATAAGTTCATTAATGTTTCACTTGAGCTTTTGAAGTAATCTTCTTTGTCATGCTGGCTGATTATCACTTAGCTTTGTTTAACCCAGGGACCTGTCAACTCACCATAAGCAATGTCTCATTTGTGGATGGATTCTAAACACTACACCATACAAAATACGATATCATACAAAATCATCTCACCAAGTAGACTTTTGATATGATTAAATAATTTTACAGAAATACAAGTGTTTTCCTTTACATGGTTCTTTCTATATTTACACAACTGCTATGTACTCCCTTCAAAGGAAAACTATTTAGAAAACTTCCACAATTATCGTGAGATCATTTAGACTTAAAAGACATTTTTAAACATGAAAAAGTTAATATTAAAGATCCTATATCACTCCACAGATTTTTTTATCTATTTGAATTTTGGTTCGCCTTTTAAGTAAGTAAGTTGTCTCCTATTGAAGCGTTTCTAATGTGTAAGATGAGAGTGAGGCAGTGAAGCCAAAACCACAAGGGGCCGGTCTTCAAACCTTCTCTAAACCATCTGGACCACACAGGGAATTCCTTCTCAAAAAGAACTCACAAAGGGACTCTGATCCCAGGAACACCCAAAAGTTTGCCTGCAGGATAAGATAAAGCTCAATTCCACAACTTCACTCAAACACATGTATTATTATCATTTCAGAACATGATATTCAACCCAGAATTTCATTTTAAGTAAATGCAGCATACAATTTTGATGGTATAGTCATATTATATAGCCCGCAATGAATACAACAGAACTTCTTAAAACTCAAAACTAACTTTCATACTTCACTGATATTTGAAGATTACCACCTACTTCCAGAACATGATTCATGGTTTTTACTTAAACAGTGAATGATTATTAAAACAAAAAGAGAAATCCATCCTTTCATACACAAGGCATAATATTCCCTAGAGAAAAACTGCCTCAAAAATTATACAGTGATTTGCTATAATTAATACTGGCCTCCAAAGGGTAGGACACCAGCTTTTAAGATGTTTAATTGTCCTTCTCTTTTATCTAGCCACCTGCTAGTCATGAGATATCAAAATACTTTGTATTATAAGAATGACAGTCAGAAAAAAATCCCATGTGTCTGAATAATTTCCTGTCCATCAACTCTTGAACCTGAGCCAATTCTGCCAGGGATAGGGTGTGGGAAAGACGTTACTAAGTAGAACTAAGCAAGGCTGACACCTTCATACCTTCTCTATTAGCCTGTCAGATCCCAGATAGTCACACTGATGAACTTGTGCAGAGACCCTGGCATGGCCCAGGGGTCCAATCGGCCCTGAGATCATTTACTTAAAATCATTCCTGACTTCATAAAAGAGTTTATTTTGTGTAAAGGAAGGTATGCTAGCTCAGCAGATGAAACATAAATAACTACTTAAAGTTAAATACTAAAACTTAAAAATAGACTTTGAGGCACCATGTGTCAGTTCAAGTCTTATGGGAAGCAGATGCGAAGACGCAATTAGAAGTATGAGATTATTGGGGGAAACATCCGTGACAGATAAAGGCTGGAGGAAGAAACAGAGAAAGCCTCAGCCTACCACAAAGGCTTGGCACCAGGGTAAGAAAAGAGGAGCCTCTGATGCATGTTCTTCTGAGAAAGCCTCAAGCAAAGATGGCCCACTAGAGGAGTCTGATGGGGAAAACAGGCCTGCCAGGCTTGGACATGGAGGCCCTGTGGGAATGCTGTGACAGCTCAGTTGATATGACACCCACAGGCTCTTGGCCAGCTCCTCCTACAGGGGGCGTTCTCTTGGAGGGAGATCTTAGCTGTGTCCTTCATCAGTGGCTTCAGCATGGAAACAATCAAACTTGCACAGGACCATGCGTGTACTATACAAGTCTTTCAAATCAGTCTAGTACTTGAAAGCCTTTCAAAGTTTCCTGTTACTTTCATAACAATGTCCAAACTCCTCAGCAGAGCACGTCTGGACCCATCTTTTCTGGTCAACGTCATCTTCCACCTCTTCTCCATACACACCTCCCATGCTCAGTCATGCATACTGCCTCAGGCTCCCCACACACCCCAAGCCTTTTCTGCTTCCTTGCATTTTCACATGCTTCCTTCTTTGCCTGCTTGCTTCTGATTCCCCAGACCAATCTAAGCTATAGCACCTGCCAAATCCATTCTGGCCATGCTAGAAACAGGGGTCTTGGAAAAGTCATGATAAGAGGATGGGAGGCAAAGAGAGGAGCAAGGCCAGAAATACTCACAGGTCTGCAAGGGGGTTTATCATAGACTTTCCCCAACCCCAAGTGTGGTTGGGGGAAAAAGCTCAGGAAAGAGCCTGGTGGGGCAGAAGCCTGGAGTGCTCTCTTCTTGGGATCTGCTGGCAAATTCACAACCCCCACTGGGTCCTGAAGTGTGTGCAGTCTACTCTGCCCCATCAGTCAGGATTCATAATTCCCTCTTTTGAACCACTACACTATTAGGTACTATGGGCCACTTGGTGTGCTGTCCCAGGAATATTGTTTATATTTCTGCCTCCTTATAGCTCTAAATTCCTCAACCATGACTTACCAATCTTTGCAGGACCCACACTTTGTAGTTGGAGCATAGTGAGTACTCAGTACAAGTTTACTAAATGAACTCATTGATTACAAATGCCAGGATACACATGGTATGAAAACTTTACATTAGTATAGTTGTTATATAAAAATAAAGAGGATAGGATTTAGCAAACTGAGAGATCAGGTCTGAGGAACAGTCTCTTAAACTTGCTTTGAATGAGGATAAATTTCAAAAATTAGGAGAGTCAAGTTACCTTCAGGTGATCCTTAGTATGCCTTTTTTGTTTCTTAACTGTTATCTGTACTCTGATTGCAAAATAAATGATTTGCCTCCTTGTTTTTTTTTTTTTCTTCTCCAGATTGAGAGCAACTTGAAGGCTAATTCTTACTATTCATTTCTGAATTTCATTTTGCACCTATCAGTGTTTTATATATAGTAAGCATTTATGCTATCAACCAAATTGAGTATCTTTATGAACACAGGTATGAAGGACATATATAAATAATGTTGAATTGCTGATACTATCCACCCCCTCTCTATGCTGGGGATTGAACCCAGCGGCATTCTACCTCCGCATTACACACCAGCCCTATTTTATTTTTATTTGAAAACAGGGTCTCACTAAGATGCTAAGGGCCTCACTAAGTTGCTGAAGCTGGTCTGGAACCCACAATGCTCTTTTCTCAGCCTCCAAAGTATTGGGATTACAGGCATGCACCACCACATCTGGATTGATATGTTTTTGAAGAGAGATAATTGAGGCAACGAGGATCTTGGTTTTGAATGACCTCACTAAGCTTTGTAAATGCAGATAAAATATATATTCTGACCATTAACAATCCTACTATAGCACGATCCTTGCCCAAATGAGAAGCTATAAATCCTGCTGCTGAGATAATGTGATATTTCATAATCTCGATCCTGAGCCATGTTCCAAAGTGAACCAAATCTCTGGATAAAAGAAAACATTAGGTTAGATTTCTCCCAATTAATTTTGCTTCTGTCTCTGTATTTCGGAATGTGCTTAAAATATATTTCAGCATTTTCAGATGCAAGGTCAAGCTTCTCTGCCTTTTCCATCTCCTTGTCCACACAGGCTTATTACAGCACCAGGAGCTTCCAGAGCACAATTATAATTTCAAGAGCCTTTTACATTATGTAATAGACTCTTTATTCTCTCTATATGTGAAAATAAAAGAAATGCTACAATGTGCTCAAAACCAAGAAAACCATCAAGAGATTAAATAAGGCCTACATGGTAGGCTGAAACATAGACAATCAGGATGAACTACTCTTTCTAAGATGTTAATTTTAAAGAAAAAAGACCATTAGTGGAGATGGAAACACAATTAAGGATGAAACAGTATATATCCATTTTTAGGTAAAAGTCTTAGGCAAGCTCTCCCGGGCCCCCTTAACCAAAGGTCAACAGGGCACCCCGCTCTCAGGCCCCCTTAACCAAAGGTCAACAGGGTATCCTGTAACTAAACCGGGATATAAAAAGTAATTTTAACTGCTATTATCTGCTTCTGTAATCTCATTTGCTGTGCATGGTATTAGGAAGCTGTCTTGGCTACAAGATAGCATCTAAGTAAGATATGCTGTCTATACTAAAGGAATACCTGGCGTTTGTCAAATGATGTAATGATTTTATAACCATAAAGACCTGATGTTTTCATACCCCCAACTCTATAACCAAGGAATATATAAGCTAGTCAAGACCAACACTCAGTGAGACAGCATCTTAGCATGCTGTTTGCCCCGGCCGGCTGGTAAATAAAGCAACCTCTTTGGCACTGTGGAGTCTGGTGTGTCTCTGTGGGTCACCTTGCAACCGGAGAAGGGACTGATTTTCTGTTTAAGGCAGAAGAATTCCATAAAGCCAAGCAAGCTTTTTTTCTGGGGAGTAAATAGCAAAAAGTAAAGTTCTTTTGTTTGGGATTCAAAACATTATATATCAGGTATAGAGTCTTAAGCAGTGCGTCTGGAAAATGGGAACTAGATAAGAGGAAATTGCTGACAGGCATGTTAACATAGATTAACATTGCACACATAATGGTGAGTGGAAAAGCTAGTTTAAGAAGATATATATTTAGATTCTATTTACATTTCAAAAATGTGAGACTAAAGATTTTTTTTTAAACGGGACATGTACATGTGATTAAACTATAAAGAAAAGCAAGGTGGAATAAATAGATGTTCAAGATATTGTTTGAGCAAGGGAGGAAGAAAGAGAAGCATACAAAGGGATTCAGAAATACTGGAAAAGGCCTCGTTTTAAACTGGGTAGTGTTTGTTGCACTATTATTCTTGATATTGAACATACATTTTGCATTTCTCCTTTGTGCACGTGGTACATTTTCTATATTTTTAAAAACCAAGTACAAATAAGTTAAACACATGGTATTTTGTAAATAAATGAAAAAGAGTGAAGGGGAAAAGTTGACTAGAAGATACAAAAAGACAAGGATTTAATGGAGCTACATACTAGAAGAAAATGATTTATGGGCTCCTGAGGAGTTGAATTCACTTGGAGAAGATGAACTTCTATTCCCAGAAATTATGGAATGATCAAAGATTAAGATTAGTTTGAAGTAGATTAGATTGCTGGATTTTCTATTCAGAAAACCAATCAAACTCTGACAATTTCATATGAGTTCACTCAACACATGGTAAAGCAACCATACAGTAAGTGTTAACTGTGTCTGTCATCTGAAGTAGGAAGTAAAGCAGCAGTGTTAGGAGACCTGAGGAGGGAAGTGAGAGCCAGCTTCTGGCGAGGACAATGATGAGCAGCTCTGAACAAATTGTGCTGAAAACCTCTGGTAATGGCACCAGTCCACCAAGTTGTGCCATCTTCTCCAGCAGCACTGAGCAACCAGTTGCCTACGGAAAGTAAGAGACTGTTGACATGGATATGAATGCACACAACTCCTCGTTCTCAGTTAGAATGACTCCCCTACCATGACATGTCAACTAATGGAGACTGAACTGGAAGAAGAGATTAAAACACAAAACTGTTGCATTAGTGGGATTTAAGAGATAAAGGTAATTCCTAAAGATTTATGAAATTAGAAGGATTTACTAAAAAAAATTACAGAATGATCCATGCTTTTCTACTGTGAAAATATGTTATCAAATATTGTATATTTTATTTGAATTCTATAATTTTAAGCATATATATATAACTTGTTTCTTCCAATAACACTCTCATTATATAAATAATCACAAGTTAAAAAATAAATGGACAACTTCTGGATACCATTTATCAAAATTAAAATAATAAAGAAGAATTCATCAAAATAGTATCTAGAATTTACTTTGTATGAAAGTGTTATCTTCTTTGGTCATATACTCTGTCTGAACATCTAAAAAAGAAACTGATGATCCACTGCCATCAATTTAATTATGTAATGGCTTCTTATGAATGTCTTGTTATATTTATCAACAGAATTCAGTTTATTAACTAGTGATCATCAATGCAGTCACATCACATGCCTTTCAGGATAGAGGAGACCATGAGTCTCTATCATGTGCTTCTCCCAAGTGGTTTTACCTGGCAGTGCTGCAGTTAAAAGACATAAAGAAGGAAGCAGAGCAGGCAGTGATGAGAGTAATACAAAATTAAGTCATTGCAAAGTCAGAAGGCAGAGTGGTAATGAGAACCAAGATGCAAAAATAACAGTAAAAGTGACACGAGAAAAGAGAAGAGATAAAGAAGTCACTTATATATGTGTAGATTGAAATAGGTTATGTTTTACAATACAACTTAAGAAGATATTATATAAATGTTTTCTAATATCAGATAGGACTATTTCACTTCATCTAACACATGTACTTTTAGCAAATTTTGCATATCAACTTTCTATTAAATCAGATAAATTGAAAACCTAAGATTTATAAAAATCTTAAGTTGTTAGGAGTTTTGTAGACTCTACACATTTTTTCTTTTGCTTCTGCAGTTTATTTCCACAAATAAATAGACTGAGGTAGATAAATGAGTCTTGGTTCCACCTGATAGTTTGGTGAGGTGGACAGAAGATAGAAGGAAAAAAAGAATCTAACTTGCTATGAGGTTGAACAAGATGAAACTGCTGATACTGTCAAAATTATTACCCACATATTGTTTGGAACATAGCAGATAATCAGTATACGTTCCTTGAATAGTAAATGCAAAACTTAAGCTTATAAAAGGTTGAACAGACCATCTAAATAACTATAAAAAATTATAATAAAAAGTTCCTTTGTAGATCTTCTCTAGTTAGTAATAAATCTTTGGTAATATGTAGATAGAAAAATTGACTATTGTTTTTATACTTTTTTCATTTACATCTACTGAGTATCTTTTTTTCCATTTTCTACTCAGTGAATTCCCATTTTTCCATGCATGATGTTTTAGTCTCTTGTTGGATGCATTTTTTTTCAATGTTTATTTCTTGAAAATTGTGTTGCGTCTCTTTCACTGTAATATTTTTAGCATTTTACTTATTTTAAACATATAAGTTTTTTCCTTACTTACTCTTGGATGCATTATTTTACATAATGCTCCATTTTTTTATTATATGAATTACTCTGACTTCAAGTTAGAATATTTTTCTCATCAAAGCACTTCATGAATTCCTTCTTTTGAGTTTCTCAGTCATAATAAAACCAAAATCCATTAAAAATTTTAAATGTAGCTATCAAAATATAAAATTAAAAACTCTTGTGAGATTAACCCACCACATTCAAATTTGTAGCACAAACAACAAGCAGAGACAAATTGCAATCTATATGACAGGCAAAGGAATATTATTCCTATTATTTAAAGAGTTCTTTAATATTATGCTAAGTGAGATCAGCCAATCTCAGAAAATTAAGGGTTGTCTGTTTTCTTTCATATGTAGAAGCTAGAGAGAAACTAAGGGGACTTCAGATAAATGAGGAGAGAGACCAGTAGAATAGTGGAAGGAGACTAGTAAAGGGAGGACTGGGGGGGGGAGGTTTGATGAAGGAAACAGTTCAAATAATGCAATGCAGATATATGAAGGTATGACTATCAATCTTACTTACGTGTGTGGAGGGGAGCGGGGTGGAATCTGGAGGGAAACACCCCAACTGCTGTGGACATGTATGTTTCTGTCATTCTGAGCCTCACTAGGATGTATAATTACAACACATCAATAAAAGTATAGTTTTAAAAATCAACGGTTAAAAATGAAAAATAAAACATAAACAGGCTATTTATAAAAGAGAAAAACTGAAAGGCTCATAAACACACACAAAATATCTTATTAATAAAAAATGCTGAGTAAGGCAGTGAGGTATATATATTTTTTCAGCATACCAATTTGAAGATTGTTGGAAACATGTGGAGCTGGGAATATCGGGAGACAGATTTTCAGAACAAATGTGCTATACTTATTCAATCCTTAAAGATGCGTATTCCCTTAGACCCAATGATTCCTTCCTAGGCATGTAGTATATAAACTTATTTGTCAGGTACACAAAATATATGTACGAGGATACCCAACTGTAACATTGTTTAATACAGTGGGGAAAATAGAAACAACAAAAAGGACCTGTAATAGTGATTGATTTAATAATTTAATAACTTATAGATAAGCTGAACAATACAGTCCAATAAAAATCATAATTTCCTGACACAAATAGATGCCCACTGGAGAGGTAAGTGAGAAAGCAAGATACTAAACAGCATGACACCTGGATGCAGTGAGGTGGCATTCCGAGTGAAGATGGACCTCCTTGCTAGAAATATACAGAAATGCTGAATAAATCATAGCAACAAAAAGGATAATGCATAGTTGGACCCTAGTGAAAAAAAGAGATGCCCCCATTCCTTCTTTATTTCCAGAAAAGAAGAGGATCCCAGAGCCAGAAAGAAAATTTCAGCTGATGGCAAGGTCAAGGGGAATTTCAGACCTGGTTGTAGATCCCATTACTCAATGGCTAGGTTTGTGTACTTATTTGTCTGTCTGCTTCTATGACATCTGTGTGGGGTCAAGTGGAGTGATGGAAAGGCCACACAAGGTAAGTGGCTGGATGTGTGGAATCACTGCTTAGAGTCTGAGCCCTGGAATGTCAATCATGCTTAAGAGCAATGGGAAAACTTCAATCATTGGCTCAGGGAAATGACAGGGACGCTTATCTTTGCCTGGGGCTCAAAGTCTGTAGGTAGAAAGGATCCAAATTAAATTCTCCATGAGGTATAAAATTTTAAAGAAATTACAGTAAAAAAAATATCCCCGGGAGGCTGAGACCGGAGGATCCGGGTTCGCGGCCAGCCTCAGCTATCTAGTGAGGCACTCTGCAACTTAGTGAGACTCGGTTTCAAAATAAAGAATAAAAAATAGGGCTGAGGGTGTAGCTCGGAGGTAGAATGCCCCTGAGTTCAATCCCCAGTACTCCCCACTAAGATGATAGATAGATAGATAGATAGATAGATAGATAGATAGATAGATAGATAAGTAGATAGATAGATAGACAGACAGGCCCCAGTTAAAGATGGGTTGACTATTAAAAAGAAATGTTTTTAGCATAGGAGCTAAACTGCCACTGTGACAATCACAAGAGTTCCTAAATGGTAGGATTCATAACTCCAAGAACTGAAAATAATAGAATAGGAAGGTAACTAAAAACAGCGTTTTAAAATGAGTAAAGAAATAAAAGAAGAACTAGAAAACATAAATAAAGAATAAGATGCTATAAAAATACTTGGTGTATTTAAAGAGAATTTGTAGAATGGAAAAGATAATGTTAACTTACAAGCTTGGTGGCTGGATGCTGCTGCAGATTAGTCACTGCTGGAGATGGAAATGGTGCACTGAAAGATGCTTCTGAGAAAAATACCAAAATAGAGAACTGGGACATAGGGAAGAAACTTAGTGACTAGAATCAAAAGGACCAATTTGATTTCTTAAGAGTTTCAAAAGAAGAAAGAATGGGAGAATGGCATTCCAAAGAAATAGTTTCTGTAAACTTCCACAGGTGATGAAAACATATATATACCAGGTTGAAGAAATAGAGAGTCCTGAGTAGAGAGAATGAAGGAGAAGGGGGAAAGGAAAAGGAACGAGGAGAAGGAGGAGTAGTATTACACACACACACACACACACACACACACACACACACACACACAATGTAGTATTAGTAGTGAAACTAGAGAACTCAAGAAAAACAGAAAATCTTGAAACAATCAGGAAAAACATGAAGTTAAGTACAAAGGAAAAACAATGAGGTTGAGAACAGACTTTCTATAAGAAATGATAGATCAGATGTGAAAGGGAGAGATTGTTAAGATATAGAGGGAAAATAATCACTAACTATTGCATGTCTAGCTATAGTACCATTGGCAGGGGGATGAAGTCGTTGTCAGACAAACTAAGATTGAGTTTATACTCATGAATCCTCAATGAAAAATAAAACTAAAAGATACACTTCAATTAGAAGGAAATTGAACCATGAAAGAAAAAAAAAAATGAGATTGAGAAGCAACCGGGAACTGAGAAAAATGATTAAAAAAATGACTAAATAGCAATAAGAATTGTTTATAAAATATAATATGATCAGATGGTGATTTGGAAAATAAAATCAAGAGTGAGCCAAAAGTGCTAGTTAACAATAATGGGAAACATAGGAGGAAATAACCAGAATTAAATTGTTGAAAAGTCCTCATATTAATTGGAAGAAAGATGGTGCTATCAGGTGTCTAAACAGACAAGGATATATGTTAAAAATTGTAGAGATATCCACTAAAATAATATATATATTTACTTCTATAATACTGTAAGTACATAAGTACTTTCCAAGTCGTAAAAGAAAAAGGAAAAAAAGAAAACCTATGAAAAGGCCACCAATGCACAAAATAGGGCAATGAAAATAAGTCCAACTGTATTCATAATCACAATAAAACCAAATGTATTAAATTTACCAGTAAAAGGCACAGATTTTCAGATTCGATTAAGAAATAAGAATAAAATTAAAATCCAAATGACACAAAGTAAGAGCTAGAAAAAAGAAAATAAAATAGCAATATTAATATCATACAAAATAGACTCTAGAGAAAAAGATACTATTAAGAATGAAAGGGTTTTTACATAATAACAAAAGGAACAATTTATCATTAAAATATAATAATTCTGGATCTGTATTCATCCAATAACATGGGTTCAAAATATAGACAGCAAAAATGGACTATATTTCAAAAAACTGATTCCTGCTTGTGAGAGAAGTGTAAATTCAACATTTGCAGGTACTAGCAAATTTGAAGCTGCCTTTAACTTACATTTCTACTTGCAAGCCTAAATCCCAGAGAAATCTTACATGCAAGTATAAGGAGATATGAAGCCCACTACAATATCATTTTAATATGAAAAAAATGGAAACAAATTAATTGTCCATCTGTAGGGAACTGATGATATAATCATATTCTCTAATACCACACAGCAGTTTAAATAATCAACTAAAGCTTAGAGGGATCAATCTAATGAAATTCCAAAATATAATACGTAATGACAAAATGTGCAAAGAACATTTGGAGTAGAAGAACACATATATAAAATTAAAAGTAAACAAGATGATTCTCTAAATACTCACAGATACAAACATGTAAAGTAAAAGTATTCTCTGTGTATTTTTATATATTTGAAGTATTTCTCTATTAAAATAAAACATTAGTAGATTTAAAAGCACAGAGTAATGCCATTGTTGCTAAATACATCACAAAAGGAACAACTTGCCAGTAGAATAATTCTGAATATGTAAATATGTGTATATATATGTATTTATTCTTTATTTTTGAAACCGAGTCTCACTAAGTTGCGGAGTGCTTCACTAGGTAGCTGAGGCTGGCCGCGAACCCGGATCCTCCGGTCTCAGCCTCCCAAATGCTGGGATTACAAGCGTGCGCCACCACGCCCGGCTTATATATGTATTTATGTAATATGTGTTTTATGTACTTTTTTAAGTCAGAAAGTCTATGCTCAAAATATAAATAGTCAATATCTCTGGAGATAGATTATTGCTGATGCTTGTAATCCTAGTAATTGGGAAGCTGAGACTGGAGAATCACAAGTTTCTGGCCAGCCTCAGCAACTTAGTGAGGCCCTCTGCTACTTAGTGAGACCCTGTTTCAACATAAGAAGTAAAATAGGGCTAGAGGTGTAGCTCGGAGATAGAGCACCTCTGAGTTCAACCACCAGCACACTTAAAAAAAATCAGAAAGTCTATGTTCAAAATATGGATAGTCATTATTATCTCTAGAGAGAAATTATTGCTGACTTTTGTTTACTTCTTTATGCTTTTCTCCTGATTTGTTTTAAAAATTATCTGATTTGTTTTTTTTTTAGTTTCATAATACCAAAGCAACAATAGCAACAAAAAAAAAAACAACAACTCTTTTCTTTCCTCTTCAGAAATTTTATTCTTTATAGCCTTTATAATGCCAATTTGGAGTATTCTTAGTTAAAATAATAAATAAAACTAGTCAAAATCCAAAATAAGCCTGAGGAATTTTTCAAAGCTGCAATAAAAACATCAGTAAACAAAAATATCTGAATAAAAAACTGCTGTGAAAGGTCTTCTTAAATGTTTTAGCTCTTGTATCATCCCTCGCATTTGCAGAACATACGCTGTGTGTAAGAAATGGCTGGCCTGGTGTCCATAAGGTTGAACACACTTAATAAATAAAAAATCTGAGAGTATAAAAATTTTGTAAAAGCTTTAGTTGATACTTTTAAGCAAATAAATAAATAAATAAACCGTATTTATTTTGCCCAGAGGTTCATAACTAGAGCATGTCTAATGCTTTTCTTAAAAATGATTCAGATACAGCTGGGCGTGGTGGCGCACGCTTGTAATCCCAGCATTTGGGAGGCTGAGACCAGAGGATCTGGGTTCTCAGCCAGCCTCAGCTACCTAGTGAGGCACTCCGCAACTTAGTGAGACCCTGTTTCAAAATAAAGAATAAAAAATAGGACTGGGGGTGTAGCTCGGAGGTAGAAGGCCCCTGAGTTCAATCCCCAGTACTGAAAAAAAAAAAAAAAAAAAGATTCAGACATCAAATGTCCCTCATCACTAATGATTTGGATGCCACCAAATGTCCCTACTCACTACTTTCATATACTCTTCAGAGAGGACGCGGGAGCTGTGAGTGTTGAGTTGAGGCCATTACAAACACCATGACAAGCTCGATATCGATACCCTCTTTTGAACTGCCATCACAAAATGGTTGTCTTGAATGACTGGAGTGCTACCGTCTCGGTATTTTAAACTGCCATTAAGTATAATGCTGGCCTTCAATTCAATCAGCTTTCATCTAGCTTGAGTTACCTCCTTGGATATAACACAATCCCATCCAGGGAATGTGGGATAGGCTTGTTTGATTATTATCACTTAGCAAAACCTTCACCATCTCACCAGTGAATCTAAAAGCAATTGTTATGAACAGGAATGTAGTTTGTTCACATTTTACTTATTTTAAAAATGACTTCCTCGCAGGGCATAGTGGCACACACCTGTGATCTCAGTACTTGGGAGGTTAAGACAGGAGTTTCACAAGTTTGAGGGCAGCTTCAGTAATGTAGCAAGACCCTGTTTCAAAAGAAAAAATTAAAAAAGGGCTGGAGGTGTAGCTCAGAAATAGAATGCCCTTGGGTTCAATGGTTCAATGTCCATTCAGTACCACCCAAAAAAAGAAATAAAAAGAGAAAGAAAGAAAAGGAGGAAGAAAGAAAACAATAAAAGCACATACACACAGAGAAAAAGACCTCCTAATATCAGGTTTTCTGTGAGCTTTTTAACAATTATTTAATTGAGCACTTAAGATTCTCAACCAGTTCCGGAAATATTTTAGAGCTACTTTTCCTCAAATTAGTTGTTTATATAATCATTCCCTCAGAAGAAACAATTTGTGAGACGTGTTTTTTCTGAGTGTGCCTTCACAAATTTGCTGTTAATGTTTCAAATCCTGTAACAGAACAGACTGTCCACGGCAGACTATTAGAACTGCTTTTCCACAGCCTTAGAAATTACAGATTGATTTTGACACGTTTCAGCTGGCTGGCATTTCAACTAAGGGTTCCATCCACTTGGGAAAGGGAGACACTACTGAAGTGACCCCTTATCCAGGCAACTCAATCTAGCTGTAAGAATTAGAGCAAATCCAATCAGCATGATCTGTAGCTTGTCAGAATTTTTTTGGAATGGGAAGAAAAGAGGTATTTTTTTTATAGCTACATGCAGAAAGGAACTACGAAGACAGATATTCAATATGCCTAATATATACTTCCTGCCCACCTACTACTTCCAAAGCATTGTGATATAATGAAAATCACACAGGGCAAAGAGAGCGGACCAGAATCTTGGCTTTGACTCCAGCATTGGCCAGCTGGGTGGTCCTGGTAAGTCACTTAACCGGTCAATTTCTATAGCTGGGAAATGAAGACAACAGACGAACTTTCAAATCCTTACCCTGATACAAGTTTGGGATCCTATGATTCACTAAAGGGCCCTGGGACTTTTCCAAGAAGTCAAAGTAAATCCTGCCCACTCTCCTCTCTGTACCCCATATCATACTCTGTATTCCAAAAGAGAGCACTTCTAACAGCTCATGCCCACCGGCAGCTCCAGAATGTAAATTCCATCCTCACTCCAATGCTGTGCATGTACCTTTTGACATCTTAACAAATGCATATGGGATGCCAAAAAATAAATTAGCAAGGGTGCTGTCAGCCAGACATGGAGAGAAGAGGAGAATCCCTGCCAAAAAATGTCCTCCCACATATAAAGAAACTGGTAATTGGAAGTAAGAGGAATCCCCCACCTCCCAGAGCAGACTGTGCAGAGGCGGGCGCCCCTGCCAATACCCAAGCCTCTGCCAGCGCAGAAGCAGCGTGGGGAGAGAAGAAAGCTCTTCCATCCCTGCTACTCTGAGTATTTACAGGGTTGCATTCCAGTTCCCGGCAGGAACCTGCTGGCAGAAATAAGTATTCTCTTCTGTGGGAGCGGAAGGGGATTTCAATGTGACAGTTGTGAAACAGCAAAATCGTATGCAGCCTTGATCAAGGTTCTTTCTTGCATATCAATTCAACATTTCCTTTTAAGCAGTCTTGGGCTTACAGTCTCCAGTCTGGGTTCAGGGAAGGGTGTCAGCTTCTTTGACACAAAGCAGTCAAGATCCAAATCTTTGGGGGCTCATAAAGGTTTTTGAGAAATGGACAATACTGACTTTGAACCCTAATAATGAAATTACAAGGAGAGTTTAGTGAATGACTAAATACAAATAGGGATGTACTTCATTGCTATTTCACTTCCTCAGCAAAACAGTGTGCAAATAGTAGAAATGGAAATGTGTTCATTATTCTGATCTAATGAAGAGCCATATGTGATACTCAATTAGTAGGATCAAGACAGGAAGAAAAGTTCTTATTCAGAAGGTGGGATGAGACTGCAAGAGATGAATCGTGGTTAGAGATGTTTCAAATGTCATTTTAAAAAGTACGTATTTGGGCAACATAGAACAGAATGGTTTCTTTGAAGAAATCATGGCCTAAAATGGCTAGTCATATTACTAAATGATGTTTTGGTCATCTCCTTAGTGCTAAGAAAACTGAGCACTGTTTCTTTGCTTTACATGACAGGCCTGGAAAGTAATCTTCCTGAAAATGATGCTTGAGACTATTGTTTTTAGCAGCAAAAAGAATCTAAACATTATACTTCTGTAGAAGATGACAGAGCCGGACATGGTGGTGTATGCTTGTAATCTCAGCATTTGGGAGGCTGAGACCAGAGGATCCGGGTTTGCAGCCAGCCTCGGCTACCTAGTGAGGCCCTCCGCAACTTAGTGAGACCCTGTTTCAAAAATAAAGAATAAAAAATAGGGCTGGGGATGTAGCTCGGAGGTAGAATGCCCAAGTAGAATGCAAAAAAAAAAAAAAAAAAAAAAAATGACAAAATTACAATTTCTCTTGTAGCTGAGGCAGTGTGATGCCAAGGCAGTCTGGCCCAATGAATATGATCTGTGGTCAGGGTCCCTGCATGAAGGTGTACTGATACTGGGTGTCTTGAGTCTGATGTACTTCTGTCCACTGTACATCTATCTCTGATGTTTGATCTGGTTAATTACAACCCACAGACAATGGCAGCACTCCATTTGTTGAAAAATTACTTTGTCTCAATTGCAATAACATAGCTACATGCCTTTTAAAATAGTGCTCTATTGTTAGAATTGATTTCTCCCCTTTGAGTGTTTCTCCCTCAAGAGATCAAGCTCCTTAAAGTCAGAGACAGTAGAGGGGATAGCATGACTTAATCCCCTCTCCTCTTGGTTTCCCCTCCTCTACTAGCTATTCTAGGTCATCCTATTGGGTCCCAATTTCTAGCTTCTATGTGGGTCTACTAATCTGGTTCTGCCCAACAACAGAGGTATTTGTGTGATTCCTTCATTTGTAATTCTGCTGGTTAATTCCAGCCACTTACTCTGATTCTGTTTTCTTATGACAATGTTGTTGGTCTATATTGCCTAACTCAAATCTTACAGAATCCTAGCTTTATTCAACCATGAATACTTATGAAATACCAACTATGTGTCAAGAAATGTGCTACTGGACAGAGAAACCAAAATGAATGAGAAACCAAGAGGAAGGGGACATCAAAAATGCACAGTGAGGGAGGGGGCACAATCAGGAAAAATAACTCATGACCAGTAAGTGCTAAAATACACATCTGCACAAAGTGTTGACATGGCGGGAGGAATGCAAAGTGGAACGATGATCTCACTGTGGGATGGACAGATGTTGCTTCTAAGGCAGAGATGACGGTGCTGTGTCTTAAAGACGAGTAGATGCCAGGTTCAATTAAGTGAGAGATGAAAACAAGGAAGAGGGAACAACCAGTGCAGGTGCACAGAAGCATGAGTGGGCCTGGCATACTGGGGTGGAGTTGGATGCTATTGGTGGTGACACTGAAAGGTAATCCAGGCACAGGTCATGAAGGGCCAGATGTGTCAAGTCTGAAAGGCTGACCCTCATTATAAAGCCAACAGGAAACACTGAAGAGTATCTCTGGCTGGATGTGGTGGTGCATGCCTGTAATCCCAGGGATTGGGAGGCTGAGACAGGAATATCACAGGTTCAAGGACAGCCTTAGCAACTTAGTGGGACTCTATTTCAAAATAAAAAATATAATAGGACTAGAAGTGTAGGTCAGAGGTAAAATGTCCCTGGATTCAATCACTAGTACCACAAAAAAAAAAAAAAAAAAAAAAGACTCTGTCTGGGTAGCATGACAATAGATAGACAGAGGTGAAACTGAAGGTAGAAAGGCTGGATAAATGGCTACTTCAATAATATATAACTGGACATGGTGGCCCACTCCTGTAATTCTAGTACTTGGAAGACTGAGACAGGAGGATTGCAGGTTCAAGGCCAGCCTCTGCAGTACAGCAAGACTTTCAACAACCTCGTGATACTCTGTTCCAAAAACTAACTAACTAAATAAATAAATGGGGCTGGAGGTGTAGCTTGGAGGTAGAATGCCCCTAGGTTCATTATCCAGTACCACACACACACACACACACACACACAATTATGCATAAAAAAAATAAGGCTTGCATGAAGCCATGGTACTAAAGATGAATAAAGATGTGCCATATTGCATTGAGATGGCAGATAGGATTTAAAACTTATGGCATTTGTGAGGCAGGAAGAAATGGTGAAGGCAGGAGTCAGAGATGACTCTTAGACATTTGATTAAAGCAGACCAGGCACTGTTTCCTAAGTGATTGACATGCATTGGCTCATGTAAGTAATTTACATGCATTAACCTAATTTAATCTTCAAAACAACCCTGGGACATAGGTATCCATTTGACTAATAAGGAAAAATGAGGGAAAGAGAAGAGAAATCGATACAAGTTTACTAAGTTATCAGTAGCCAAGCAAGATTTGGACTCTAGAACCTCAGCACCTTTCCCTGCAATAAGGAATCTTGAATGAAGTTTAAAAGGAACAAAGAGATAAGAAGGTGAGTTTGGTTTTCTTGTTTCTGGAGCTTGTGAAATGCATGAGAGGAAATTTCTAATAGGGCTAGAAAACACCAGTCTGGGATTAATACAGAGGTTCTAAGCGAGATATACATATTTAGGGATCTTTTACAGGTATTGTCAGAGCCCTGGTGTGGGAAATGTAATAAGAGAAAAAATGACAGAGGGGAGAGAGGAGAGGGATTCTTTAATCTCTGCAGAGATTGAAGTCTAAAGTCTCAGGCACCAGATTATCTTCTACTAGTGAACACATTGGACAATTCTGTCAATGATGGGTCATGGAGAAGAGAAAGATCTGAGAAGTGGTGGCACTAACGGATTCAGGAAAGAGACCTGGATTATAGTAAGCCCTTGGTCCAAAAGAAAAAAAAACTTCACTGCACATAACAGACCAGCACAATATTATAACCAATTACTCTTTGAAGTATTTCTTCCTTTCCCTCTTTCCCTACTTAATATACCTCTACCATGTGTGGGAACTGCAGCTGCAGCTCAGAGAAAGACGCAGCGCTGCCCTGGGGCCAGCAGTCTGGTGTGGAGCGGGCCTGGGCAAAGCAGTCATTATATCATGAAGCAGCAACTGTTGTATGCAGTGTTTCTAAGTCTGGACAATTCTGTCTCCCAGAGAACATTGGATAATATCTGGTGACATTTATTATTGCTACAGCTTGAGATGGGGCACTGCTGGGCATCTTGTCGGTAAAGCTCTAGTGTCACGGTTCCCCACAACAAAGAGTCATCCAGGCCAAACTGTCTGTAGCACGGAAATTGAGAAACACTTCTAGAATGAAGATGACTCAACAAAGACCACAGTAGGGACAACAAGTTCAAGGCTGCCTTGGAGGACCCCTGCAGCCTCACAGTGAGTCAACATTTGATCTCAGTGGGTAATCTGCTCCTTGGAGAGAAGTATTTTTTTTTTCCTACAGTATCAACCCATTATGAGTATCTATTAAGCAAATGCTTTTATATGCAATGCATTTCCCTCTGTTTTATGGAAGAGAAATAGTCATGAAAAAGACAAGTTTGCACCTTAAAGAATATCAAGAATACGAATGTTTGTCAAGCTGTTTTTTCTTATTTCATTATTTCAACCTCAGCAATCTTATGCTGTGGGCAGTACTTGTCTTTCTTTGTGAATTCAGAAATGTCTCACTGAGAATAAAAGCATTGTTCAGACCACGTAGAGCTTCTCTCAACCAAAATCCCTCTCATACTCCTGCTTCTGTGTAACAGCATGCTGCATAACGTATGTTGAAATCTCATGATACAGTAAAAGGCAGTCGCCATTTCCCCAAAATGCAGCACATTCAAATTTCTATAGGTATGGGAAAATGCTTCTTGTTAAAATCACTGGAAGTCACAATGAGATATTTCTCCTGGATTCAAACCACCAAAATAAACAAAAACTGTATGATTTATAATCATATCTGTCAAGCCCTGAAGTTTTGTAGATCAGAGAAAGGTTAAATTACAGTCCAAAATAGTTTGGGAGCTATGAGGCATTTCATTTTTATACTTTTTTGAAATTTGACAAAGCATTTATAATGATTCTTGGTTAACCAGAACATGCAAGGAATTAAAGTGCTTATTTCTGATATTCTTAACACATATGTAATAAACACATAAGCAAAATAACTTTTACTAATAAATAACTTTTATTATTATTAAGTGCCAAGATAAGAAATTTTTACATGGCTAAACCTTCTTATAAAGTATATTAACAAGGAACTAGATGGGGATTCTAGAACTCAGTTGTATCAACAGAATCCCACGTGAAATGAGCCCATGAAATCTTGAACTTAAGCCCCTTACTTACCACAACTAATCTATAAATTACACTAGGACATCTTGAAATTTCTGAGAAAATCTGAAGTTCACCAAATCACTTAGAATTCTGAGAAAATGTGAAACTCGGTGACTCTCTCAAAATCAACTGCTATTTGGCCGGTGATCTTCCATATTTAAAAACTGATATTTTCTCAGAATTCCAAAGAGCTTTGTTGTTGCTTTCCTCCTACCGCCATTTTTTTTTGGGGGGGGAGGGGAGGCAGAGGGCCCTGATCCATCTTAATTTTATATATCACTTTCAGATTTATAATATCTTTTTTTCTCTCCAACTGTTATAATATGGTGATAAGAGCTGTGGGTGGAGAGAAGAAGTAACATAAGTGTCAAAAGAGCAAGAGCTCTGCTGAGAGATAAGCAACCAAGGGCAACCTTTCTAGAATATTCTTATGCGGCATAGTGGTGCCTCACAGTACACAGAGGATCACATGAGAAAGCACGTATGAAGTATTTACTTGCAGAGTACACCCCAACAAATGTTAGCCATTTTCTTTTACCTAAAAATGAGATTCAAGTTCTATGGCAAACTACCTGACACATCTCCTCATTACTGAAAAGGTCACCTTTGTCAGGCATGCCCAGGGAAGCTGGTCTGGTCTTAACTCTCCTTTACACTTTTCTGCAGGATCAGGAATGGCCTCTCCTCTTTATCTAATGGTACAAATTAGAGTGGTGTATTGGCTCTATCACCATGCTGGCCACATCTTCACTGCCCTTCCCAGAATCTACAGTGGAATGCACCCTGGGCTGACAACCAGCAAAGTCCCTCTGGGTCTGTCTCCACTTATATCCTGCTGTGTGAAACTGGGGACCAATTTTGTCTTTGTTTCCTCATTTATGATGAGGGGAGGGTTACAATATCTTTAGGTCTATTTGAATCCAACATATCCAAATTTCATTGAGAGACAATGAAAATATCAACAACTTATCTCAAGATAATGGAGCTAGAGCAAGAATAGAATAGAATGTATTTTTATATTGTATTTATGTCATTATTAAATGCATTTTATTTCATATTTGGTAAATTATTATTCCAAACGTGATGGATAATTCTTATGTTTACCTGGCTTTTCCTTAAACATAACTGGGGTTTAAATTATTGCTACAAAGCCGGGCGTGGTGTCGCACGCTTGTAATCCCAGTATTTGGGAGGCTGAGACTGGAGGATCCCGGTTCGCGGCCAGCCTCAGCTACCTAGTGAGGCACTCTGCAACTTAGTGAGACCCGGTTTCAAAATAAAGAATAAAAAATAGGACTGGGGGTGTAGCTCGGAGGTAGAATGCCCCTGAGTTCAATCCCCAGTACCGCAAAAATAAATAAATAAATTAAATAAATTATTGCTACATACTGATGTGTCAAATATCATGAATTAGATTCCTAAAACCTGTGATACCATTCCTGGATGGAAGGTGGAATGATCCATGGGGGCAGTAGTAGCCTCAGGTGTAATTGGGGGGTGGGTGTTGGTGTTGAATAAAAATAAGGGAGCAATGAAAGTACCCAGAGAGGTGGCAAGCTAGTAAGTTTGAGAATCTATGGTAGTTTTATAAACACACAGAAAAACATTTTCTAACCTGTTGATCAAGCTTTATTGTATGCCTGAAACCTTAACTCCTTTGCTTTTATTTTTCTTTCTTTTTTTTTTTTCTTATAGATTACTGAAATAGACCTGGCAACGCCCAGCGGATCCACTGGTACATAATATACCAAAGTCACTGAGTGCTGACGTGTCATTCTCCCCTTGTGTGGGTGGTGCTTACCATTTCCCTTCACCTCCCATAGCATATATTCATCAACTGCAATGGTTGATGAAATTTCCCTGAATTGGAGGAATCATATTTCTATAAGGATATTCTTTTTTTTTTTTTTTTCAGTACTGGGGATTGAACTCAGGGGCATTCTACCTCCAAGCTACAGCTTTAGATTATAAAATACTGTACATGAATAAAAACAATAATGTACATACTATATCAACAGAAATAGAACTTATCTAAGCAATAAATTTTCATGTCCTGAAGACAGGTATCAGGATCTTTAACTAAGGAAATACACAGGACCTCTCTTGAAAACTTCTTCTAGGGGTTATCAACTTAGGAAAATATTTATGCTGATAATGTTCTGAAGTTATAGTTTAAGCACATTGCCTTTTCAAGTGATTTTTCCCCAAGGAGGGAGATTTCTGATTCCTATATTTGAAAGCCATTACTAATAGAAACCTTTTCTTTTCCACAATAATCCTGTTTCCTCTAGCATTTTCTAACCTGTTGATCAAGCTTTATTGTATGCCTGAAACCTTAACTCCTTTGCTTTTATTTTTCTTTCTTTTTTTTTTTTTTCTTATAGATTACTGAAATAGACCTGGCAACGCCCAGCGGATCCACTGGTACATAATATACCAAAGTCACTGAGTGCTGACGTGTCATTCTCCCCTTGTGTGGGTGGTGCTTGCCATTTCCCTTCACCTCCCATGGCATATATTCTGAAAACTTCCACCTGTGAAAAAAAATTATTTTGAGAATCAGAAACTTTCTGATTTTCAGTTCTCTAAGATGCGGGGATCCCTGGCCTCCACCCACACTTTTGTGTTCTCTCTTGCCTTCATAAAGGCAAACAGGACTTCAAATATCATCTCAAGAGGAAATCTCCCCTGAAACTGAACAGGGCTTTAAATCACCCTCACCAGATAAAAAGTTTAAGCCTAAGTATTCTCAAGTCTAGCTGCCAAGGAGCCTCGTGCATGACTGTTTTAGGCAAGCATACTTAAGGGCATGGAAATGATGTCATGATTTTGGTCTAGAATTCCCTCTAGAGATTTGAGTCCTGTGGACTCAACAAATGCTTGCAAACACTGGAAAGATCATGGGCCAAGACCACATAATCTCAAACTGGAAAGATCCCCTTCCTCCTCAACTCCCTTTTGTTTTGAGACAGGGTCTCCCTGCATGCCCAGGCAGGCCTCAAACTCACCATCCTCCTGCTTCAGCCTCCTGAGAAGCCGGGATTACAGCTGGTGTGCCACCAAACCAGACTCAGATACCCTATCCTATTAGAAACCCTATCTAAACACAAATAACCATTCTGCTACTAAAGAATTATGTGAATATTTGCAATGGTCTTTAATGCTGTTGTATTCTTTTTCTCACAAACACAAGAAGATTCTCACTACTGGTCTAGAAAGTAATTCCCATGTGCCAGTCTTTATGGCCAACAATAACATACTTGCCTTTAGTGGCTCAAAAACTAGATAATAAAAGGAGGGATTCTCTGACAGGCAGCAGCTTGGGCCACAGCAGTGCTCAGCTCTTTCCCAAACAGACTCTGCAGCCACTGGTTTCACGGGAGATTTCAAACTCGCAAGTTTGAAATGGCTCCCATGTCCTCTTCTTCTTCCCCTGTGATTTGGTGAACAAGGTGGGTCCTTGTTCAAGTTCCTGGTTTTACTATGTTAAGAGATCATTTATCTTTCAGGCATAGGGCTGAGATTACTATAGAGAATAAAAGTAACAAAGTTCTTTCAACACTATAGATATTTTTCAAATATGAAACCAAATGTTAGTTGTTTTCCCAACCCAATACACACCTCCATACATAAACAAAAGAGAATGAAGAAAATTTCAGATGATTCGTGTTTAAGAGCCCCCTTACAAACACAAAATGATTGTCTTCTTCAGGATACCAATATTATGTTGGGAAAATGGGGTTTTCTTCTTCAATGGAAGGGTATTTTTCTCAACTGTGTATTATGCATTTCAAAGCATGGTCAAATTTTCATCTGAAAATTCTTCCTCTGGTTTCTTTATAAGAGATTACACAGCATTATGAGCTGGTCAGTGTTCAGAATCTTAGAGAAGGCTTTCTAAAAAAAAAAAATGATATGTAAGATCACAGGTCACAAGGTTATAAATGACCTTTTGTTCCGAACAGAACACAATGTAATTTTAAAATTACAAAAGAACAAAGAAAAATAAATTTTTCTGTAGACAACAAGCTTCTAATTAAGAGCCTTTTCTTTTGAGGATTTTTGTGGAGAGGGAAGGACTGGGGAAAGAGAAAACAATCCTGCTAAAATAGCCTACTTTATAAAATGATCTGTCAACTTATTTTTACAGTAAGTGTTTACCAGAGGAGGTGACCTATCTCTACCTGGGGGTAAAAGTACTTATTGGGAGGAACTCTGAATTGGCAAAATAAGACATTTGCTTTATTTGCCCAAGTTAATGAAAGAAATGGCCTGACAAATCCCCAGCAATAAACTCTGTTTAAAATTTAAATGAGCTCTGATAGATAACTGGAAGAGTAAATACACTATAAAAAATTTATCATAAAAAGCCAGCATGGGGTGGCATTCAGTCTCTGGGGCCTTGATACCATGCCTGGCTGTCACTCACCTCCAGGGTCAGGGATCCCTGGCCCCATTCCTTCCCTTATAGTGGTACCGGCTCCCTGGGCTAAAATGTTAAGACTATTTATTAAGTGATCTTCATAATTGATAATAATCCAATGTGCATGTGTGATGTGTAATGTTAACAAAGCAAACCCTCTTTGTAGATAAAGCCTGCTTTTTATTTTCTAACTGCTTCCTGCCACATTTATATCCAAAAGACTACTAAAAATGATTAAATGATTTTCATGTGTTTCTACCACAGGATGAGATCCTGTGAGAGATAAATCTTTCTGCAGAAAGATTAAAAAAAAGATTGCTCCAAATGTAAATGTGTGTAATATTAGAATAAAAGTAAAAACAATGCCAAAGCAACAAACTTGCACTTGTAAAAAAAAAAAATGGAAAGGAAAAAAATTCCATAAGACAAATTCACAGAATTATCTGTTTATTGCCAAGATCACTGTGGTTGATCTGATCATTACTTCAAAGGTTAAGCTTGAGAGAAAATACAAAAATATCTAATGATACACCTGGGAAACATAATATTTCTTTCTGAATCAAGAAAATTTCTAGTTGTCATAAGAATTAATATTCTGTCTTTATTAATTAAAAAGCACAGGTACCAGAACATCATGCAGCCTTTAAAAAGGTATGCTTACAAAAATTTCCCAAACCTGACAAATGCTTATAATCAACTACAAGGAGCTTTTACAAAGGGTAATTTATTTCTTATAAAATGCTGATTAAAGCCAACTTAAAATGTTAAGAAAGTACTTAAGAAGTGATTTCTTCTTTTCTCATAACATTTCAATAAATTATTCCTGTGGACTTTAATACTTGTCAGAATTATTCACAAAATAAAAAGGGAAAAATAATCTATTGTACTCATAGTGAAGAACATATTCACCACTCCGTGATATTCATTTATATCTCTATGCCAAACAAATGTGATTTACCAAAACACTATAAATTAAATGAAAACTGAAAATACTTACTGGATTTTAAGCATGACAGCTCATAATTTATTGATCCGTATTTTCTGAGAGACGCAGAAAGCAATATCGGGATACATGGCTGAGTTATAATGGCGATGGGAACCAGATTATTTACCACAGGATAAGGCATTCAATTGTTCAACCTTCAATTTTATTAAGATGCCTCAAAACATCAAAATTAATAAGGCCAAGAAAGGGACTGGATTACCTACTGTCACTTAATCCTTTCCATCTGGCTGTTTCGGAACGCCTGCCTGCCCGGATGGGCTGCCTTGCAGGGCTTCATTCTCTCCAAGATGGCATTGCTGACTTCCCAGCAATCATGAAGAAGAAACGTTCTCAGCCCAGGGTGGCTCTTCTTCTGAACTAGCTAATGCCTTTGGTTGGCAGGACTTGCTCCTCAGTTGAGGTGACATTGTCCTGTTGCAGTCATCCAGTGACTCCCTTTGGAGCTACCATTTTAAATCAATTTATCCAACAAACTAAATAATCTCTGAGGAAATATTTGAGGCTATAAGGAGGAGTCATTAACACAATAAGATGCCGTACCCAGCCCGAAGGAGCTCAATCAGTTCCTCAGGTGAGAGGACTTGCTTCCTGGTCTAGAGTCACTACAGGGCCAGGGCAGATGCCTGGCCACAGAGGCTTCACAACAGGCCCGTGTGGTGCTTCATGCAGCTGCTCTGCCCCTTCCCCAAAAAGACTGAAGAAGGTCCTGCAGGTAAGGGTGGGTGGGAGGTACTTTTCATGGGGCTGCAGTTTTTCTTCTGAAGCTACCCAATGGTCCCCAAAAAGCAAGCTTGAATTCTGCATCAGTACAGCTAAGTGGGCTCTATTTCTTAATAACATTGCTAGTGGTAACATCACTAATGGAAAGTCATTCCCTTTCCACTTGCCATTGGATTCTTTTTGTTGTTCTATGGAACAGACTAAGTCTATTTTTGCTCCTTATACCTTAGTGTCTGGGATGGAGACACAAGACAGAAAGTCTCTATTGATGCATACAGGCCTAACTACTGGCCAAAGCAAAGCTCCTTGAACGTCTAAAAGGTGCAAGAAACGCTCCTAGAAGAGATAGGGGATGCCACATAAGAGATGCTTGAATTCAAGGAGGCCCAAGAAGAGTGAAAGGTGCTTCCCCCAGCAAGGATTTCCCAACCAAGCAGGAAGAACTAGCAGCTGCTGCACATAGAGCATGCGTGCAAGCAACATACCCAGGTGGGCATGACGGAGAGAAGCCAGTGGGAGCTAAAAGGGAGGAAACCAATGCCAGGCAGTGCACACTCTGTGCTACAGGCTGAGCCAAATTCTTTACCTATAGGACCTTTTATACCCCCCCCCCAACAAACCTTCTAAGGAGATCACGTTGTCCCACACTTAACTGGGGCTTGGCAAGGCAAAATACTTTGCCCAAAGTCTCATATCTCTTAGATAGTAATACTCAAATTCTCTGGTAATTTTCAAATAACCCCTGTCAATGAGATTCTTTTTCCCAAACAAAAATCTCTCTTAAGTCATAAATAACAGGGTCTCACTAAGTTGCAGACGGCCTCGCTAAGTAGCTAAGGCTGGCCTTGAACCTGTGATCTTCCTGTCTCAGCCTCCCAAGAACTGGAATTACAAGCATGCACCATCATGCCTGGCTAGTAAAACCACCTTTAAAAGAGAACCATTTTGGGGAGGCAGCCAGATGGTGCTGGGTTCCACAGTGAATGGAAGAAGAAACAACAGATTAGAAACAAGATCCCACTCAGAGAATGTGCAGGCAGGTTGGTCAATCAGTCTTAATTACAGTTAGCAATTCCTCATCACCTACTAGATAAACTGTGGAACTGAAGGATAAAAACCAAATAAACCTTTCTGGTCCCTATACTTGATTTTTAAAATGACGCTCCCTTACCACAAACTTTTTATCCGTGTATCTCAACAGAAAATAAAAAGGGTTGCTTTTCATTTTCCAGGTATAACATGAAGCTATCATGTTTGTCTGGCACCCTACATGGCAGCTTTGCAACTGTCACTAGATGTTCTGCAGCTGCCACAGAAAGACATTGACATCCTCAGAGCACTGCACCTGGAGAAAAGTTAGTGGAGTCTCAGGCACAGTGACCGAAGGATGATCGTCATTCTTGGCCCAACTTTGGCAAAAGCAGATGTGTCCAAGGAGAAGTCGACTTCCATGAAAAATCCTCTCTGAACAGAAAACAGCCCTCCTCCCCTCAAAGGTCATCTTCACAGATGGTTCCCCAAAGGCTGAGATTTGGGGAAAAACGTGCTGTTTTTGTGTTTTGTTTTGTTGTTTGTTTGCTGTTGTTGTCTTATAGTTGAGGGCAGGCAACAGTCTTCCTGTATCTAATAGCAAGTGGTATCTGGCACTGTTTTTTCTGACACATTTCTGATGAGGGTCTTACATAACCGCTGGACACTTAGGTCTGCACACTGGTAAGTATACCTTCTAAGTATTGAATTAAGTAGAAAAGGAGCTAAAGATTGACGGCAGGCTTCCCATTGAACATGCTTGGAGCAGCATGGTGCTAACTCCCCAAGGATTCGACACCCCAGGCAGTTTTTACTTTATACTTTTAAATCACAACCTAAGGAAATACAACGGACATCATAAGCACTATTAAGTGCTTTGATAATTTCTGAATCTTCATTTATTCTTTTTTTTTTTTTTTTTTGCAGTGCTAGGGATAGAATCCAAAACCTTGCATATGCTAGGCAAGCGCTCCACCACTAAACTACATCCCCAGCCTTTAATCTTCTAATCTTATGAAAAACTATTTTGAAAAATGAGATCTATATTAGAAGATTAGAGAAACTGTGCAGTAAATTTGGTTAATCACCTCTAATTTGACAGTGCTCACACAGGCTAAGTTTTAATTTTTGCACATTAGTTCATGTACCCATGACTCTCCACTGCATCTTTTACTGCAGGAAAATAAGAATAAGGATGTGATGCTCCGGTGGGGTTCAGCATCACATACGGAACGGGCTAAGAGAAGCTCCCAAATGGACAGACTAAACCCAACCTCCAATAATGAGTTTCTTTTTCATTTTAATAAGCTCAAATGCATTCATAATAAAAGCCAGGGTAATTCTCAGAGTCTTCTGTTAGCTGCCCAGGCCCTTCTCTTTCAAATTATACACTTTGCTTATACAGTTCTGGAAAATAAATGCTAAGAAAAGCTTAAACTTCTATTCATGGCTTAAAAAAATCTGTCACAAAAACAATATACAAACTATTCTTTTTAAAAAACTGCAAATGCTGTTAAAAATACAAAGACCTACTAAACTGGAATGCAGCAGTGGTGTTGATTGTAGGAACAGATTAGTAATCAGCATGATAATGAAACTGACCTTCAGACGTGCTGCTTTATCATTATTTTACGTTGTAGTTATGATTTGTGCTTCTCTGCCTTCATAATATCAGCAACTATGGCATGAACTTCAAAAAAAGATTTTCAGTATTTCTAACCTCATTTCACCCTAGAGTGTGAGGGCTATTCTACATCAGGTAACACTGATGGATTAAACTGCAGAAGGAAATTGAACCCAAATCTTCAGAAAGGGCTCATGAAGGGTCATGTGCAAAGGAAGCTTGATTACTTCTATCATATTGCTTCCATCAACGACATCCTACCTGGATTTTCTCTGACCTTTAGGGCTGCTACTTCTTAGTATGTTTCTCTGGGCACCCTGAAATGTGGAAATCCTCAAAGCCTGTTGGTAAGCCACCTTCCTTGCATAGTCTCTATTGTCTCTGCGATATAATTGCCAACTACATACTGATAACTGAAATTTATGTCTCCACTCCTAATTTTTCATTTGAGCTCCAGACTCATCTGTCCAAATCTCTACATACTCCTTCCTCAGAGATGTCTCACAGGCATTTCAAACCCAAGATGTCCAAAACTGAACTCATGAACTGGACACAGGCAACTTTTTCCTCATCCCTGCAAATGCTAGACTATCCCATCAACTGGCAAATGCCAAAATGTTGGAGTCCAATTTCCCATGTGCTATCAGGTGCCAATATCTGCTGATGCCGCTTTCAAAACCTATCTTTACTTGGTCCATGTCTCTCCAATATCACTGCCACTAGCTAGGAGAAGGTCCAGTTATTTCTTTCATCATGCATTCTTGTCTCCTCCAACTCCTTCACTGCAAAACCACCATTGGCCTAACCTCATAGCAGTGTGTGTCATTCTTCTATTCAAAAAACCGTATGTTGCTCTGAGGATCAAGTATCAAATGTTGTCATTGCCCTCAGAGCCCTGCATGATGGGTTCTGGCCTCCTTTCACTCTCTCCTCTGCTCATTATGATCCAGCAACAGGGCTTTCTTTCTGTGCCTTAAAAATACCAAACTCAGCCGGGCGTGGTGACGCACGCTTGTGGGAGGCTGAGACCGGAGGATCCGGGTTCGCGGCCAGCCTCAGTTACCTAGAGGCACTCCGCAACTTAGTGAGACTCAGTTTCAAAATAAAGAATAAAAAAAATAGGGCTGGGGGTGTAGCTCGGAGGTAGAATGCCTCTGAGTTCAATCCCCAGTACCGCAAAAAAAAAAAAAAAAAAAAAAAAAAACCAAACTCCTTCTTTCCTTCCTCAACCTTACTGTACCCCTCCCCCCTCACACACACACACAGCCCCACTCTCCTATCTTCTCCAATCGAGCTTCTCTGGTCTCTGGTTTCACCTTCAAAGATGTTTCCCGGGAGCCAGGAGTGGTGCTGCATGCCTATAATCCCAGTACTAGGGAGGCCAAGACAGAATTGCAAGTTCAAGAACAGCCTCAGCAATGTAGCAAGACTCTATTCCAAAACAAATAATAAAAAAGGGCTGGGGTGTAGCTTGGAGGTAAAATGCCCCTGGGTTCAATCCCCAGTACTACAAAAAATAAAATAAAATATAAAGTAAAAGCAATCAAACGACCAAAAAACAAAAAGAAAAAAAAAACAGAAAAAGGAAAAAAAGATTCTTATTCTTTAGCTTTGTAGCACTAATCTCACTTACAATCACATCATTACTGATGGTGTAAATTTCTTCTGCCTCTTCTCCAGGATTATGAGCTCCATGACCACCAACTCCCTAGCATCGTGCATCATCAGTACTTGAAAACACAGGAGGTTTCCACAAATATCTGTTGACCAAATGAATGCTGGTTCTGAGGAGGCTCTCTGGGCACTTTCCAAGTCTTCAGTGCTGACAGCCCTAGTTCTTATTAGGTAGCTCATCTCAAACCAAATTTTACAGCCTTTTTTCTTTCCTTTAGTGCATGTGCCGTTACCTATATTGCTCAAGGGCCTAAACTGGGAGGAGAAACACCTGGATTTTTAATCCTTTATCTGCGCCTAACTTGGTAAGTGGAATTGGGAAAGTGAGCCACCTCTCTGGACCTCAGATCTTTCACTCTTGTCTGAAAACTTCTCTCACACTCTGATTCTATGAATGCACACTGCTCTCAGCTCAGACAACATTTTGTTCCCGACTGGAGTAAAGCACCTCCCATTTGCTATGGAATTCTTCAGGCTATTCTTGCTTTTAGATCATCATCAATGTCCCTAAAAACCTTGGATTAGAGTTTAGGCCTCTGAGACAGGGCCTGTAGCGAATGGGGGCAGACACTGGCCTCTGACTGAGTTTCCTTATGAGGCAGGCAATGACTGTGAGGACCAGGCCCAGCAGATTCCCTGCTGCAGGGTAGGATTCCCGCAGATGCTTCTCAAGCTACTTGAAGTCCAAAGTTCCCCCATGGCCCTGGTGCGCTCTGTGAGCCCCTAGTTGTTCTAGTCACCCTGGCGTCCAGCTACTCAAACCCTTCCAGCCAGCTCCACTCCCACGCTGCCTCCCCAGGACCTTTGCATGGCTGACCCCCACCCCACCCCCGATTCTTTCCTCCCCAGATCAGGTCAAGGATTTCTTTCCTCACTTCATTCAGGTCTCAGTCTCATGCCAGACCTCATCAAGGGAGTCTTCTTTGACAGTGCTACCCTATCCCCATCCCGGTTGCTCTCTGTCCTTGGGTTCTGCTTTATTTTTCTTCTTAGTGTCACAACAAATTATATGCGTACTCTCCATCTCCTCCAGCTGGAATATCAGGGTCAAAAAGACAGGGACTTTGTTTTGTTTCCCATTACATTTCCCATGCCTAAAATAGAACATGGTAAGTACTCAGAAAAATATTGATTGAATGAATAAATAAAAGAACAAGTAAGTGATCAAAATTGAGACTCTTCCAATCCAAAGATGCAGAAGCCTTTAAAAGTCAGGGCAGGGTGGAGTCCCTGAGGACATGGAGGGGCAGCTCAGCTGGCTACCCTCTGAGGCAGGACAGCCAAGATGCAGCCCTGCGTGCACGAAACTGAAGAAGGGAGGGCTGGGTTCATGGTTCTGCAGGTAGAGATGAGTCCCTGGGGCCTGCCAAACAAGCCAGCAGCTGGGTCTCCTGCCAAATGAGCACGAGTCTCTGGCAGCTGCGGCAGGAGAACAGGGAATCCCCAGGGCAGTATCTGTAGAAATGGGAAGCAGGACACAGGTGGCCTGGTTACCTGGAGATGGATGGCATGTGCCATCTTTTTCATCTGTCTTCTTGGTAATCTGCCTCTTAAATATCACTTAATGGAATTCCAAATCTATGGGATCTGTGAATTAATCCATGGTTTCACTGACTACCACTCCACTCTTCTAAAGTTAGACTCGGGGAGTCCTACATATTATCTAATTTCAAAACTTTTGCTCTTGCTCAACGTGCGTAGTCTCACCCTCTGGAGCTCTGGCCTGTGAGTTCCTTGGGAGAAGCCTGTTATACTCCCAGCACTAACCACTGAGGCAGGTACATCTGAAAACTCAGTAAGAATATTTTGAAATAGATCTTCCTAAAGACACAGCCAAAGAGTCCTTAGCAAGCATCACTAATTACATGCTATTATCATTTTATATTCAATTATGTAGGTGTTGGCAGAAGAGTTCTGAATAGAGGTCAGTTCCAGAATTGAGACTTACAAAATATATAAGGAATTTCATGTCAAGTAAGGTATGATATGACCATGATATGCTAATGAAACCTGTATCTAAAATATGAACCTTGCATAGATTTCTACCTGTAGCAGGAGGAAGAAAGGTATGTGGGAAGATGATTATACCTTATATTGTATTATGATTTTTT
>PVLC010014158.1:20000-39822 GCA_004027655.1 Graphiurus murinus | reverse complement strand
AGGAAGGAAGGAAGGAAGGAAGGAAGGGAGGAAGGAAAGGGGAGGGGAGGGGAGGGCAGGGGAGGGAAATCATTTCTATCTTGTAATTTCCCTTTCTCTTGAGGCATCCACTGTAGTCCAAGGATTAACTGTGGCAAGTAGAAAAACCCGTTTCCTCATGAGCATGCAGAAAAGTTAGAACACAGGACATTTGAAGAGAAGAAAATAAATTAAAATAAGGTAGGTTTCATAATAATCAGCATTAACTTTTAAACTTTTTTCTCTCTGTACTATTAATATTCTGGATTACTTCTGAAGGTCTCCATTAGTATTTAAGTCAGACTTTATTTCTCTCAATCCTGGCACACTTTCTTAAGCTGCCGTCTTTGTCATACCTGATGATAATGATGGAGTTCTTTGGCATATAATTTAAGAACGTGATGGTACATGCCTGTATTTCAGAATCTGAGACAGGAGAGCCACAGGTTAGAAGTCAGTCTTAGAAGTTTATTGAAGGTCTGAGCAACTTAGTGAGACCCTGTTTCCAAATAAAAGGGAAAATAGGACTGTGTAGCTCTGAGGTAGAATGCCCCTGGGTTCAAACCCTAGTACCACAAAAACTAGAGAGAGAGAGAGAGAGAGAGAGAGAGAAGAGAGAAATAGAAAACTAATGATTGTCATGTATTTATTCCCAACTCATACTCAGAGAAACTTTCTGAATTCCTAAATTCTATTGCCCATCTTCAAATGCCCCCTAGTTTCTATCCCTTCGCTATTTCTAGTGTGACGTGTATTTAGCCTTGTCCATGTCCCCCTTTTATCCCACATCTATGGTGGCTATTGAGGAGGGGTAACACTCATCTTAGTCTTATCTATTGGTGGAAAATGTACAACTAAAGCTTTATAATAAAAACCTGGAATCCTGTTAACCCCCATATGCCCTACTATTCACTCTTCCCAAGTCAGTAACAAAGGAGACGTCTTGGCCAATATAATATTTAGACTAGCAGTAAAGAAAAGGATCTTTCTCCCTGCTGTGCTCTGAATAAATAAATGAGTCTGACCAAATGAAGAAATGTGGTGTCACATGATTTATTTGGGCCAGAGCTGACACTGGTAAGACAGAGAGCCTCCTTATCTGCTTACAGAAACCTCAGTAAAGGTCAGCAGCCACATCTTCTGATCTGGGTGCCTTTCCTGTGCTCTAGGAAAGCACTTGAACCTGTTCTGCAGTCAGATTCCAGACTTCCACAACTATTCCTCATAGACTGAGTGGAGGTGGACATGGAAGTGATTCTACAGACAGAAACACAGAGTTCCCTAAGAGAAGAAGCATCGTGCGAGTACGACTCAGAACTGGCTTTGCCAGGAGAATTCAGCCCCCTCATTGAAGGAATGGAGTTGCAGGTAAAACTAGAAGCCCAAAATCACCCAGAACCTGGCCCCACTGCTGTGCAACCATCAGGATGACCAAAACTCTGGACACTGAAAAAGATGTTTCCCTCCTGGATGGAAAAAGACTTTATTACCAGTGACCAGTAAGTGGAGGTAGCTGGAAACGTCCCCCAGCAGCCCCTGAAACCCTGTTGAACATGACATATCAAAACAGGTCCATCATTTCTACACCAAAGTGAGAGAAAACTAGAAGGGAGCTAGGAAACAGACACTGGAGCACAGAGAGAGAGAGAGAGAGGCAGACACTGAGAATGCACTTCAGAGCCTCCTCACCTTCTTGGGAAGATCTTGCATTCAGGAGGTTGAGGAGGGTTTGCTCTGTTTGGCAGGTGAAGCCAATTGGCCCACTGTACCTGTAATTATTAAAATGTGCTCACTTGAAATCTGTTAGCATGGGATCTAGTGTAATGGCAGGTATTAATATCTAAGAAAAACTGGCAATGGCATGGACTAGGGGAAAATGTATAAAATGTTTTCTCACAAAGTATTTTTTGTAAAGAAATGAACTATTTTTCAACATATATGAAAATTAAAAATAACCAAATGGAGTATTTTAGTGCTGAGATGAGAAGTTTAAGGCAGAGAATAAAGAAGATCTCAGAGTGGGGCAGATCTAACAATTAGAGGTCCCTTTCCATTAAAAAGTAATATTAAGTTGGGTGCAGTGGCATAAGCTTGTAGTCTTACTATTTGGGAGGTTGAGACAGGATTGCAGTTTCAAGGCTAGCCTCAGCAACATAGTGAGACCCTGTTTCAAAATTAAAAAAAAAAAAAACCAATAGGGCTGGACATGTAGCTCAGAAATAGAATGCCCCTGGGTTCAATCCCCAGTACTACAAAAAAAAAAAAAGTAATATCTGTAGGGAAACACACCAAGTGCTGTTGCATGTATGTTTCTCTCACTATAAACCTCATTGTGATGTATAATTACAATGTACCAAGAAAAGTGTATTTAAAAAAATGTAAATCTACTCACATGTCAGTATAGGTTACCATATGAAAACTAATAGATTGACTGAGGGAGAAGATACTAGAGTATTAATTTTGGAGGAAGGAGTAGAGTTGTCCGTTAGCATATGTGAGGGATTGGTTCCAGAACACATACCACCGCCACGTGAATATCAGAATCTATGAATGCTCAAGTCCCTTATATAAAATAGTATAGTATTTGCATATAACCTACACAATCCTTTCATATACTTTAAGTCATCTCTAGATTACTTATGATACCTAAAACAATGTAAATGCTATGTAAGTCATTGTTGATCCATATTGTTTAGAGAGTAGTGACAAGGAAAATATGTACATGTCAGGTGCACATACAATTTTTCTTATCAAATATTTTCAATCACAGTTGGTTGAAGCTACAGATGTGAATCCCACAGATATGGTGGTTGGACTGTACTTCATTAAACAAACCAGCAGCAGAAACAGCTCAAGGCAAAGATAGAAAATTCCCAGCTGACAGAGAGCAGGAGGTAGCATGAACTAATTTGGAGAAGGTTTCTATGGCAAACTTATAATCCACATATACTATAGTACCTGGATTTCTAGGGTAATCCTCTTATGCGTTTGACAGATCATTTTTGATGTAGAAATTGATTTTCTGCTAAAGGTTGTTAATGATAAGGATTAGACTAAGAGTCACATTATACATAGAAAATGTGTATAAATAAATAAATGAACAATTGTAACTCATGTATTTGAGATCCCATTATTTTTTCACATGAGTCCTTTGCTCCACAAAGATCAGTATGATTTTATCTCTTTCTTTTATATATCTATTAAACTCCATATTCATTGAAATAAATTATAGATAGGCACTAATGAAGGAATTTGTTCCTTTTGAATAAGTTGGCTTTTTAAAGGAAAATAAAAGACAGAGATATAGATATAAAAACCCCCAAAGCGAGAATTTAAACCAATTTTTTGGTTCATTAGTGTTCCTCTTTTGTCAGCTCTCAGTATCTTTACACCTTCTCTAATGCTCAATTCTATTCATGTACACTCTATTGTTCTCCTTGTTTCAACTCCTGGCAAAATCACAAAACAGAAGACAAAGGAAGTCATAATATTCTATCAGTTCAAACCGAAGGACCACGCATTTCGGAAGGATTCAAGTCTGCTTTTGCAGGATGAACCTGGAACACAAAAACATGATGAATATATCAAAAATATTTCACACATACTGCCTGCCATAAAAAGACTGTTTGAATTAAACATCATTATTGCTCCGTTGTCAACATGTTTCTCTGGAGAAATAAGCCACACACATGCCTGAGTTCTATCATGATCCATAAATTACTGTTATATTTGCTACTGATATTTTTTACTATTTACTATTTTCCAGAGCACACTGAAAGAGATCTTGAAACCTGTTTTTGTCAGAGTTTACTTTTCCTAGAGAGAGACAAAACCTGAGTGATCTTTGAACCCCTCAAATATTTCAAAGGCATTGCTAATAAATGATAGAATGGGACTGTCACTGGCATGATGTTTTGTCACATAAATATAAACAGTACTAAGGAATCTTTGCTATCATTTCAAGTTCATTGTAATAGAAAGACTTGCTTCATTTCACATGACTGCAAATCAATTTTTCAATAATTTACTTGACCTATCTGCTTTGTAGATTTTTAAGTTTCAGAGGCATAAAGAATGTCAAAATTATCTTATGAAAGCCCTCCTTTTTTATGAGGAGTCAGTCGCCACAAAGGGCAGACCATTTACACTCTGTGACTTCTGATTTCTCACAGAAAGTCTGACCAGGGTCGTACAACCAAAACATGGGTGAAGGGGACATTTCTTTCCATGACTAGATCAGCACCATTTCCTAATGTATTTGACTTCTCATTTTATGATCCTGTATAATTATTGGAAATTTTACTGCAAGAGAAGCTTATAGTAAGAAAAGCAAGAAATCCAGCTTCTGCTCTGCTGATCCTCATCCTAGTTCCAGTACAAGGTATTAGTTGGCGGTGGAGATAATCTATGATTTTGTTTATTGGTTCTCATTGGGCTCATGCTAGAGTTGGTATAGTTTAAAATCTCACTAACTTCTAAGTTAACATGAATAGAAAGATTCAGACCATAGACTTTCTAAATGTGTCAGAATAAATGTGAAAATTAGAGGATCTAGGCATAAGGTGTGCACCTGGTTTTGCTGTTGACAGTTACATGGTCAGATCATCATGTTCCAGCTTGCAAATCAAGTGTCTTGGTGCACCATAAGATAGCAGGAAAATGTGATTTTTTGATCTGCCATCCATCTGGAAGTTTAATCTGATAGAAACTAAAAAAAAAAAAAGTTAATAAAGCTCTGGGAAAATAACAAATATAGAATTACTCCCACAAAGTGTACTGTACTCTTAAGGTCTTCTCCATAAAAGGAGAAAAAGCCATAACTGAGACCACAAAGACAAACTAACAGCAGCATAACATAAATTTTATTGTTATGAACAGCCAAAGTTAAGAATTTTGATGGAAACAAATTAGGTATCCAGAGTAAACTATTTGAAACACCATTTAACCAAGTAATAGATGTAGAATTATAGCAAAATAAAAAATATTTTCACTAATAATTAATATGAATACCAGAAAAATTCTGAATATAACAATATACTGGCTTTATAATTCTAGGAGTAAAGAAGAAAGGCTGAATTATAAACTCTCCAAGTATTAGACACAGAGAGATGAAAGTCTATTCAACAAATATTGAGAAATGTCTAAGTTTAAAACACTGCACAGGTTTTTATCACATAATAAAATAGGAAAATCTCTGTTCTCAGGCAGGTAACATCTTATGAAAGAAAGGCAGCATATAAAAATGAATAAATTGGCTTGATTCATGTTCCTATTCTTTTGCTGCTGTTATTGGTTTCTTAGTGTGATTTCTGCTACTAAACTAAATGTGTTTGAGGCAAATAAAGAGTGAAGAAAAATCTACATTTCTTTTCATGTTCATTTTCTTTTCCTGCAAAAAGGATCTAGTAATCATTTAAAAAATTTTGATTCATCTCCCTAAATATGAATAATTATTTTAGCACAGCAACTATTTTTTCATATGAATGAATCAGTTTTATAGTTAATGAAACAAATGGATTCATCGTCTAATACTTATTAGGTACTTCCATAGGTGCAAGGTATACGCTTCAAGAATGTCTATGGGATTAAAACACATATTTGAAGAAAATTATCTTTACTTCCTGGAAGCATCAATACTTCTGCCCTGAGAAAACATAGATAATAATAATTCCCAAGTAATTTAACCATCATTTTTAGTAATATATAATATCCAGCCTGTTATGGTTTGGGTTTGTAATGTCCTCCAAAAGGATCAAATGTTGAAAGCATGTCCCCAGTGCAACAATAATCACAGGTGAAATGATTGAACTAGGGATCTAATTTCATTAGTAGATAAATCCACTGAAGAATTAATAGTTTAAATGGATTTACTGGGTAGTAACTTAGGCAGATGGGGTTGCCAGGAGAAGTCATAGAGATGTGGCCTTAGGGACTCTGTCAGTTCCTGGTTGCTTCCTGTCTCTCTCTCTACTTCTGGCCATCACTGAGTTGAACTCAGCTTTCCTCTGTCATAGTGCACTGCCACAATATCTGTCTGGGAGTCCGCCAACTATGGACATAGCTCTGAAATCATGAGCTATATAAACAAATTTCCTCCTCTATGTTGTTTCTGTCAGGTATTTTGGTCAGATAGATGGAAAAGCAGTCTAAAACACAACCCTTACAACAACTTTACATGGTATGTTGTTTTTCTCAATTTATAAGCTTACTCAGATTTAATATTTTCCAAGACTGCACAGGTGGTACACAGCAACGTTAAGAATGTTATTTTAGACCAAATTATTCCAAGACCTTCACTCCTTCTGTCCACTCCCTTCCCCAGAGTCTCTCTTTTTTAACACATCCTACTATCTCCAAGCATTTAAGCACCTCTTTATATTTGCTTACAATTTCAAGTAATTGTAGAGTGATTTGTGTGGAGTCCTTTTATGGTGCTGCCCCCTCAAAACATGGAAATAGGGACCCCAAAATGACTTGCCTGTCTGTGAAATGATGTGCCCTATTGTGTAGGAGTGTGCTTTACTCCTAAGAAATGAGATGCATGCAAATCATTTCCATGTTGTAGGCAGGCTTCTGAGCAATATGTAAATAAGAGAGAGAAAAAATATCCACATTAATAAACAGCCCCTCGGATATATGAAATCCATCTGCAACATTAGGTAAAGAGTTTGTATACTGTGTAGTCAGACGGGATGTCCATATTGCATTCCTCAGTGTCTGTAAGGGAAAACAGAATGATGGTTCAGGTAGGGCGGTGCCATATGGCTGAATCCATGAAAATATCACAGAGTTATTTTTTTTTCAGCAACTGTGATCAGTCCATGTAAGCAAGGATCAAGTCTCTGCAAATAGAATTATGACACTCCAAGTTTCATCCTGTTTCCAAGGTCTCCTTCTCACACATCATGCTGAGATTAACCTATAATATTTCTCTGCACGTGGATTGAGTTCTCCTAAAATAGGGGTTGGCGATCAAAAGGAAATTGAAAGTAGAAGAGACACAAGCAACAGAAATGGCCCAAAGTGAGAATCACAGATTGACAATACAACATGTGCCAGTGAGTCCATGGCTGACATTATCAAGTGAGATGACTCAGAGGAGAAAAAAAAAAAAATCCACCGAAGGAACTGTTAACTCACACCAAACAGGAAATGACTGATGAAAGATGGAACGAAATACAAAGCCAGGACCCAACCGAGTCAGAGATCTTCAGCTGTGCCACAGACTGACAGGACAGTCACAGGAAAAAAATCACATAGACCTGCCTCATCCTAACCATCTTAGGAAAGTAGTAATGATGGTGAGGAAATTGTGGGCCTCGTGTCATTTACCTCTCTGTTAATTGCTATACCTATAATTTCATATTCCTTTTCTAACATGACTTTTGGGGTTCAGTTTTGGTATGATGACAAAAAATAAGAATTAAAGAAAACAGAATTCCAGTAGAATTAAGCAAATCTGGGAGGGGGGGTTCTGTTCACTTTATCCTCTCTTATAAGACTCAGGTTATAAATGAAATAGATTGTTTTCTTTGTCACCATTAGCACCTGCTTCCAGAAAGATGTCTTTCAAAGTCTTTAGTAATATCTTTGCCAATTAGACCACAAAACCCCACACAATCAGTTTTAGCTAGGTTTAAATTCAAATTTCAACTACTTTGTCCAACAAATGAATATTACTTTTATTCAAAACATTAAGAAATTCATACTGACAGCCAACACAGAATTCTGAATCTAATCCTCAAAAGGTATTTGAATCAATAATCTGTCTGGAACCTCAAACCAAGTCACCAGTTACTGACTAGGCCACAGAGAAGAAATGAAGAGGCTCACAAACTCCAGAGACCTTAACCAGCAAACTAATAAAATCCATGGTCTTCTCAGGCCACAGCCTTCCAGCTGTCCAGCTCATTTATTGCTCTACTCCCATGGTCTGCTGACCTCCTCGAGATTCCTGACCCTCACCTACTTGGTTTTCTCTCAGTCTTCAACTCTTATTGTCACTGGCCCTGTCATGAAAAAAAGTACCATACTTTTGCCTACTAGAAATTCGTAGTCAGGAACTGATCTTGCATTTCAACACTGCCTTTCTCTTTTCCTCCAATGAGCTGGTTCTCTTCAGCTCTTCTTTCAAAGATTACCTACTCTCTTCATACTCCAGCTTTTACTTTTGAGAATTACCTAGTGACATATGCCATCTCGAGAAGTCAAAAAATGTTCTACCAAGGGGAAATGATTATGCTCTACTTTTTCTATGGCTGCTTTGGTCCCCAAATTGGTATGAGAGAAAAACCAAAGGGATCCTAGGGCCAGGATGTTGGGACACAGAGTTGGTTACAGTTCCAGCCCCAAAACTGTCATGACTGTATCTCGGAATAATCAGCTGGCCAAAGAGGTAAGCAGGATTCTGTTAAAACCTTGGACTGGTCAGTACTGAAGAAACTGTATGCTTTTGGTGCCAAGCAGTTGTCTTATAAGTTGTTTCTGGGTAAATTCCAATGTGTAGCCAACTCAGAGACAAATCAGAACATCTATTTCCCTAAGTCTGGGGGCAGTTGCATAAGCAACTTGGAGCTTAGTACTGACCCTACACAGAATATAAGAGAAAACAAAACAGAAAACTTAAACCTGAATTAACTAAGCTTCAGGGTATTCTATTGAACTGACTTAACAAAAAATTGACTAGATAACATTTTCTGTTAGCAAGTGGAAATAGAGTCTTATGGTAGAAATTATACTGAATTATGATGAAATAAAGCTATACATTATATAAATGAATATACACAGTGTCCCAAGCTAATAAAAATTTATATAGCTACAAGTGTCAAAGGGTATAATGCATATATCCTTTAATCAACCAATTTTTCTTGAGAACATTTTCTCAGAGGAGAAAATAATCGACTACTTTACCAAAAGAGATGTGCATGGCAGGTTATTCATCACAGCATTGTTTATTGTAAGAAAGGCACTAAACTCAAGATATCCATCAGTGAAAGGTAATTTATATAAAAATAATTCGTATATACAACAGTGAAATGCACCAATTAAAAATAATGATCTAGATCCTCACATTTATTTATATAGATAGATGTCATCAAATAACACTAAATGAAAGAGGGACCACAGTTCCCACCCCTATATATTTCCATTATTTCCTAATAAGCAAATGCACAATATCTACTTTTCCCTAGTCTAGGGCTCATTCTCTAGTTTGACAAGATATGCTTATCAGCATCCTCATTAAGAGCATCATTGTGACACTTCATCAGATAACCCCTCATTTCTCCTCATTTAACAGCAGCAGGAATCCCATCCTGTCAGAAAGAGAGGAAGGATGAGGAAATCACTTCACCTGAGAGGACATTTTTTAACATCTAAGATGACCTACTCATGGTTCTGACTGCTCACTTTTAGTTGGTAATATCTCGTGGGTTCCTTTCTTATTTTTCTTTTCATTTTAAATAATCTATTTGGGTGGTTTTACTAATGACAAGTCTCAGGAAGACATCCTCATAAATAGATCTTGAGACGAGAGTTTGGGCGCAAGTCATTCCTTAAGAAAGTGTTCCCAGGTATCTATTAAGAGAATGGGGTTGCAGCACAGAAAATAGGAAGAAGCCAAGCAAAGTTGGGAATGTGAGCAAAGCCCTAGAAGTCAAATTATATCTCCTCATTTGCTTCAGTTGAAGGCAAGAGAGCTGGGATTTCATACTTCTGCACCAGTTGGTTATTGACTAACACCTAACCCTGGGGACTAAAATAATCAGACACTTCCAGCTCTCAGCCTGCAGTCAAAGTAACCACAGTATCTGAGGGAAGCCCTCCACAAGGTCAGTCCACTAGCTATAAAACCACAAGAAAGCCAGGATATGAATTCCTGCTAGAAAACAGAAACTGAAAATGGATCCTATAGAACCTATGTAATAAATTCAGTGTCCCTATAGCACTCACCACTTCAGTCGGCATGACAAATACCAAACCTGTATTATTACCACAGCCCTTGTCCTTGAACCTATAGACAGACCTAACTGTCTTTTGGACCTCTTCCAAATCATCCAAGGTCCCCAAACAGTTTTGGTCCTCAGTCCAAAACTGAGCCCACACTCCCATCCACAGACAGTGCATTTCTTGGTGAATCTTGCCCAATGGGCTAATCCAGAAAATTGGAGTCACCTCATCTTTTAATTCACCAAATCTTCTTTTTTGCCTATTCAATATGTCTCTAACCTATCCTTGAGTCAAATGTCTCTAATATATTCTTAAGTCTCCTACCTTAGTTCTGGATAAATATCCTCCCACTGTCTTCTTGCTAGTCTGTGTTCCCCAGTACCTACCATGCTAGTATAAAATTATCTCTCTCAAAGTTATGTCTTACCATATCTCTCCTCTCCTTAAAATCTGTCAATGGCTCCTCATTTTTCAAGCTAAAAAATCATACTTGGGTTTTTTAATTATATCCTTCTTGTTCTAAATTTCATCTACTTTTCCAACACCATCATCTATCCTTAAAATTCTAAACCAAAGACTGTGAGCAGTTTCCAATGCTGTCTTGTTCTATTACACTTGAGGCAATCACTGAACGTTTGGTTCCCACATTAGCTCTTCTGAAAGATTTCCACAACATTCCCTTTCCTATAAGTTGATTAAATTGATTTTGGAGGTCCTTATAGGAGCCTGTACCATTGATATAGTATTTCTTTATGTCTAGATTATTGCACAATTAGGCCTTAAAGGAAAGAAACATTTTGTTCACCTGGGCCTACCTAGCATGTTGTCTAATGCATTATTCTAATTCTTGTATTTTGTCCAACCTGTGATTCCTTATCCATGATAAGGTACCAATGCATTGATACCAATGACACAGAGACAATTAAGGCTGGTCTGCTTACATTCCAATAGGGAATATTTTCTGTTCTGAGATGAGTCTAATATAATAGTATGGTGAGTACCACATTAGAAGCACAAACTAGGTACTTTGAGTTCCAAAGAACCTCTAGCCTAACCTATGGTTTGCTATAGGAAATGATGTCTGAGCAGAATTTCAAAAGATACATAAAGATTACCTACGAAAAGAAATGTGATTTTTCCTGATGTTTTGATTCAAGCTTAAAGTCAGCAATACTATTAACCAACTATGTATTATTCTTAAAGGTGGTCAAAGAAATATCAAGCAAACTTGGGAAAAGGCAGTAAAATAATAAGCCTTCCTCGTCAAGAGTCTAGGTGATTTCATCACTTTGGTTGCATTGTTTTTGAGTCTCAGTGAAATTAAATATCACCAAGCAGGCCTACGATATGTAATAGCAAGCCTAATACATCTAATAGCTTATTAATGTAAACATTATCAAGAATGAGCTTTATTGCCATTGACCACGAAGTTTGTTGGAATTAAGGGAATAAAAGTCAAATTTTGTGTAACTAATTTTTCACTCCCTTTTTCAAGGTATCACCAAAGTCCAAAATGTTTGAAAGGTTTCAAAAAAAAACCATTATTGCAATAGGGTAAATTTTATTATTATATATGGAAGCTAATCACTTCAGAGTAAACAACAGATGTTTGCACCCTTATTACTGTTTAGTACTGACATCGGTATTAAATGATAATATGAAAACATGTCACAGACATGAATGATGAATTCAAATGTCAGGAATGGTGGAAAGGAAATGTTTAAAATAGAACATTTAAGGGTCTTGGATGAGAAGTAAAACTCTGAGCACCTTCTTCTGGCAATGTGCAATACTACTTTTCCACAAAATAATAATTTGGAAAAGACCAAGACATATTTCTTTTCAAGTTGTTATTAAAGTATGGGTGTTTAAAATGCTCATCTAATCAATTAAATAATGGTACCTGACAAAGTATTCATTTGAATAAAAAATAGTAAATAAACTTATTAGATACTATGAATGTAGATGGATTGATGATAGATGTTTTCGTATTGCATACCATATTTTAATAGACATTATTTGATGTGTTTGTAGAAACTCAGGTTTCTACATATAGGTATTGATCGGTTTACTTTACACACTGATGCAAATGATATTATTAATTTCAATGCTCATCATCATTCAATGTTTTCTTAGGCAGAATCTGGCAAAAGAAACATATAACCACTCAAATGGGTTAGCTTTCACCCAATAAAAGCCACTATCAGTTGTTTTATTCATTTAGTTAAAAAACATTTGGTGCAGGCAGGCATGGTAGCATATGCCTCTAATCCCAGTACTTGGGAGGCTGACACAGGAGGATCACAAGTTTGAAGCCAGGCTCAGTAACTTAGTGAAGATCTCAGCAACTTTGCAAGACCACTTCCAATTAAAATAAAATAGGGCTTGGGGGTATAGCTAGGAGGTAGAATGCTGCTGGGTTCAATATCCAGCACCAAAGAGGGGGAAAAGGTGTGTTTTACTAAATTAACTGTCCTACATGTTTTTTCTTTGTCATTTGCTAATAGTGATCAAGATTGATGAAAAGTGACCCCAAAACCTGTACCTCTACAGTGAAAGTTCTGTCTCCTCTGAATGGAACATCAGCTATGTGGAAGTAGACATCTTCTCTATCTCATTGATTGCTGTGTCCTCGGTATCTATGCTAAGGCTCATTATATAGGAAAATGTGCAAATATGTTGTATGAATGAGTGAATAAATGATACAATGACAAAAATTATATATATATATATATATATATATATATATATATAAAATGCACATTGACCAAAGCAGGGCAATTAAATTATCCATCATTTTCAACATTTATTATTTATTTTTTTGTAGTGAGAACATTAAAATCTCTTCTAGCTATTTTAAAATATTTTTATATACTTAGAAGATGCAATTTTATGTTTTTATATACCTAGACATTGTGGAGGGATTAAGTCTAGCTAATTAACATATCACCCCAAAAGTATTCAGTCTTTCAAAGTTTTCTTTAAAATAATATCACTACGAGAACAATGTTAAAATTTTCAAGATATTAGGGATCCATTGTAGTTCATAAAGATTAGGTCTATCTAAAATAAAATTTGAAATAATAATAGTGTTGATAAAGGGATAAAAAAAGTAAATTGAAGTCAGGTACGGTGGCACACACTTATAATTCCATACTTGAGAGAATGAGACAAAAGGTTCACAGGTTCAAGGCCAGCCTCAGCAATTTGGTGAGACTCAGCAACCTAGTGAAACTCAGTTTCAAAATAAAAAATAAAATAGGGATGGGGATGTAGCTCAGAGGTAGAATGCCCCTGGGTTCTGTCCCCAATAATACACACACACACACACACACACACACACACACACACACACATGAAGTAAACAGAGTTCACATTCATTTTGTTCTCCACAGAGATATAAACAGATAGATATTGGTTATAGCTTCCTGCAGACTACAAACAATAGCCAAGAAGACAGTAGACTCCATCCTCTCCCCCATCGTCATTGATCATTGAATCAGGGTACTTTAAAGTAATTGTGTGAAGCCAGAATTGTTTTATTTCCCAAGAAAATAGGAAGGTGAAGTAACTTAACTTTGCAGGGTAAAGGAATTGTCACTGCTGAGTGGAATGTTGTGACTGTCACCTAGAAAAGTGAGACCAAGATATAAGACGTGAGTTCTACTACATGTGGCAAATTTTGGACTCTATCCTTAACCTGAAAGCACATCCTTGGTAATGACAGAAACCCCAAAAGAAAGTGACAAAGTGCCGGAATCTTTTTGATTGAGTGTCTAGCATAGTTGGTAAAAAGGTGAGCTCCAGCAAAAAGAACACCAGGTTTGCATCTCAGTTTGGACTCTTATAAAACAAATCACCTTGCCAGGCATGGTGGCACACACTTGTAATCCCAGCACTTGGGAGACTGAAACAGGAGGATTGCAGGTTCACAGCCAGCCTCAGCTACTTAAGTTGTGAGGCTCTCCACAACTTACTGAGACCCTGTTTCAAAATAAAGAATAAAAATGGGACTGGAGGTGTAGATAGGGGGCAGAATTCCTCTGGGTTCAATCCCCAGTACCACAAGAAAAAAAAATAAGAATGACCTTGGACAGTTTATAAAACATCACTTCACCTTTATATTGCCCATGAATAAGTGACATGGTAATAAGCCCCACTTCATAAGGTTGTTGTAAAAATAGTCAGTGATCAATACAGAAGAGCTATTTGTGGTTCAGCTGCAGCAGAATAGAATATGAATGAGTATCACTGTTTATTCACGAAGGGCCTTGTGTAGGGAGGAGCAAGCCACTCTCCTCCCACATCTCTTGTATTGGCTGGTGTAGAAGCATGATGTCGAATCTGAGTCTATTGGGATAAATAAGAACATCTTTACTTGTAGAAAAATGAAGAGAAAGGGAACTAAAATATATTATTTCTGTACACCCCCAGTCCTTTATATTTTTTGTTTGAAACAGGGTCTTGCTAGGTTGCTCAGAAGTCTAGATAAGTTGCTGAAGCTGGCCTTGAACCTGAGATCCTCCTGTCTAGCCTCCCAAGTACTAGGATTGCAGGTGCATGTCACCATGCTTATATTGTTCTTAATATGGTTGTCATATCAAGCCCGAAAGGACAGTATTACATCATTTCATACATAGGAATGTGAGGCTAAGAGAGATCAAGGAACTTGCCAAGCTTGCAAGTGCTGGTAAGTGATTAAGTGGGACTCAAATTCAGCTCTTGGTGCACAGACCACATTGCTCGATCAATGCTCATGGACCATGCACTTTATTCATAGGGGCTGCCCACCCATACACTATCCTAGCTCCTGGACTAAGACCCTGCTGGTATTCATGAGAAAAGAACATTGAGTCCCCATCAGCCCTCCACTCCACAGCTCCAAAAGTAGTTTAAGGAACAAAAGCTTCTGGGGAGGTGACAACAATCAGCACTTCTCAAAATCAAAGGGCCCACAGATTACCTGGAAGACTAGTGAAAGTGGGATGAATCAGATGGACTGGAATTGCACCAAGATTCTGCTTTTTCCTGCTGGTGTCCACGGTTCCAGTGTGGCTAACCCAGGGGGGTCATGCATTCAGTAGCAAGAACAGGTTCTCCATGTGTGAAAAAGAGAAACCTGTTTTATTCAATGCTTGTTTATGATGTCATTCAGTACTTTGGCGTATTTTCTTCTTCCTTTGGAGCAGTAGAGATACTCTTCCTTCTCAAATAAATGTTCTTTTCTATGTCAAGTGATTTATTTGATTGGTAGGGACAGGTTCACTGACCAGTGATAACACGATCCAGGAAAAGCTTGCAAAAAAAAAAAAAATGAGAATAGTACGATTTATTAAGATTTCAGTAGGGCACCTAAGTAGTTTAGTCCTTCAAAAGAAAATATGTCAATTGTATTACTATACCACCTCTTTCAACAGCAGTATCTGGCTTAGATATTCTCTCATAGAAAGTTGTACCATGGGATAAGGAATAGGATACTATATGCAGATTATTAAAAAAAAAAAAACAAAAACTTCCTTTCTGGTCCCTAAACAGCTGTTTAATAAAATACTTTAGAAAGTATTTGGATTAAGATGAGGAATAGAAAATAAGTACACACAACAAATGAGACTTTTCAATTCAGTGGCATAACTAAAATAATCATGTGACACTTGATGAAGACACACCTACACCTCACTCCTTGTTATCTTTAAGGAAAGGAAATATCCCTCCTATTTTCTACTGGGCAAAGGTGTAAGGGGACCCCTGCAGTCTTTACCTTCAGGCCCCAGGAAAAGGGCAGTTCCTAGAAAGGAATGTTCAGAAGGAAGAACTCAGCATTTTTCTCCTCTGTCTGCCCATGGGGGAGTGTGCTCAGGTCTCCTCTCCTGACCCAGAGGTGCTAGAAGGTCTGCAGGTATGGGACTCTGCCTGCAGCTGGGTGGGAGGGTTATTTCTGGGGCAATGTTTTGATTGGTTCACCTCTTAGGTCCTATTTTCTATCACTTACAATAAAGCTGACATTTTTTAGTTTCATTCAGCTGCATATAATATCCACTTTTTAGTGAGCCTAAATAAAGAAAGAAAGGGTATGAGTTATTGACCTGCTCTAAATCCCTAAACAGAGCTAACTGGGATGTCCACAGAAGAATTCAGTATGATTTGGAAGAAGAGGTAGCAATCTCTGGCATATCTGGAACATGTCAAATAAACCCTGCATTCACTATCAAATGACTCATTAGATGGGTCAATTTCCAAATAGCTTTGTGTGCTTTTAAGAGGAATTTTATAATCCTCTCTATGTAAGCAACTTTGTTTTGAAGAACATAGTACAATGTAAAAAGAAGGCTAAAATTAAAGTTTAGATTCTGGTAGTGAAGTTCACCTGTTGCAAGACCTCTGGCAAAACAAACAAAACAACAACAACAACAACAAAAATCTATGTAAATAGTAAAAACTAAAAGATACAGTTCTGACTCAATTTCATACTCTGATTTTGTATGGCCTCTAGAGATTCTTGGGACAGAGGATCTAAATGAGTTCTGCATATCTTATTCCAAATACATTAGTTTTATGGGGACTATGAATTATATATATTAAATTTCTTACCACTTGTCTTTTAATAGGAAATGCCCTTCTGTTGCATTTTCTGTGTTCATAATATATTCTGATACTCACTGCTCTTTTTTCCATTAATATTTTATTCAATTAAAATATGACATCATTGTTTATGTTCTGCTATTTAAACATCTTTCCCAGTGAATAGTTTCCCCTTTTATTTGTTTAAATAAGGCAATAAGATGACGTTAGATTCAAGCTGACAGTGCCTTTTATATACATGCTTTTATTCTATTGAATGTCATATATAACTCAAGCCAAATAGCAACTGGAAATTCAAACTTTGAAGTATAGGTGAGAAAAATATTTATTCTCCACAAAGTTTATTTGCACGTTTGACTGTACAAAATCAAGTATAATATTCTTGACATTTTCTGCATAGAAAATGAAAGATACATTTGACATTTAAAATTCTTCTCCTCTCCCCCTCCCCCACCCTCAGAAGCTGCTTTCATGATAACTTCTGCAAAGTGCATCAGGTTTGAGGGACAAGCTTCAAATGGCAATGCATTTCCTGATTTCATTCCCAGAATTAAGGTAAAAATTGTGAAAACAAATGAAGTCTGCAAGTTGAAACTTACCCATTGACAAATAGCATACATGTCTCCATTGTCAAAAATGTGTCTAAAAGAGAAAGGCTTAATGGTTTCCCATTTTAGCAACCCAGATGTTTGTTGTCAGCTTCTCTTATTATTAATAGAAATCTAATTGATATTAATTCTTCAACAGTGAGGTTAGCACTTTCTCACCGTCTAATTTCTCTATGGTTGCCACATTTAACTCTTTTTTCTTTTAAATTCCCCCTAGTCAAATTCCACATGACCTTTTCATCTGTAAGATAAGTTGTAAATATAGCAACTTTGTTTAGAAATACAATTTGCCAAGCTTAAATGCTATTGAAGTCTCATCAGCTAGCGAAGGACAAGTCACACTTCATTTTTTAGATAGCTCACATTGTTTTCCATAATGCAATGACTAGAGCTTGGGATGTTTAAATGGTACTTCATAGTGCAGACGTATTCTAAACTTCTTCGTGATTATACATATGCTATTCTATGGTGCGCACTAATCTCTTCTGCCTTGGATGTTTTAACAAAATGGCTGAAATTTTCAGCCATTATGGATGAGTTATTCAGCAAATCTGTAAAAGCAATTCCACTTGACAAGCCTATAGTACTACTTTAAGTGATTGAATCTCTTTGATTCCACAATGGCAAGGTCCTTATTATTCTTGCAGGAATTTTACAAGTTCTAAGAATATTTCCAAAATGCCACTAGCCACACTGCCAAAGAGAGACAGACAATTCAGTCAGAACTATACTAATCTGATTTAGTGAATCCAGTTAAAGTAATGATTTCTTTCAGGAAAAGAAAAAAAAAAAAACAATACTGTTTGTTGTATTTTATATTTAAATGCATTGATCTTTTATTAGAATTTTAGTGTCTTAAAGTTCTATTCCATAACATGGCTTTATTCTCTTTCTTAAGTTTATTTTCTAGTCAATGAATGGAAGCCACAAAATTGGTGAGGTCATGAAATTTATTGAAATTTATTTGAAACACTGAATTGTATACATCCCTTAAAGGCAAAGGGATGTTTTTTGCCCTGAGGGTATTAGTCATGGTTCATAGTTCGTGGGAAAAACTAAGGAAGTCTCAAAATTGTGTTCCTATTATTTCTATTTCTCTAAGACTTTGTTTAAATTCCAAAGTGAATTTTCTATTATCCCATTGTACATTGCATAGGAGGGTACCAACCAACAGCCTTTGGGAGCAACACCTGCAGTTACATTCAAAGGCATGACTTTTCCAAGCAGTGTGTGAGCTGGCTGCATTGTCCCCAAAAGGATAAAGGCCTAGGTTCTTTACCTGACTGGCAGAAGCATTCCAGCACCACCAAAGGACTCTAAACATTGTTTTGTAAGTAATGAGTCCTGCTGGTTTCATCCTGCAAGACATTGAAATCCCACAGGGAAAATGTGGTTAGAAATAAAACAGAGGGCTGGGGCCTTTAATGAGTTTCCTATCCACAGATGCCATCAAGCTTTTATACTATTCATTTTATTTCTACAGCTTCAACAAAGATTCCCAGAGTTGTGGGCCATACTCTTAACACTGAAGTGCATAGAACTTGGCAGAAATCTACACTTCAGAGATAATAACATATCATTCCATGAAATAAAGGAAAAGGCATAATCAAAAAAAGAAGTTAAATATGGAAACCTGTTTTGACAACAAATGAATACAGATGAAGCCAGACAGGAAAGGTGTTATGCATGCATGTTTTTTTTTTTTTTTTGCATGTTTCACATAAATTATGATAGTGCAAGAACCTATCAAGGTTTTTTTCCCCTGATTTTCATAGACTTCAAGTCAGATTGGTTATTTATATTTTTATCTATCTAATATCAAATACAATTTCAAGGACTTATACTTCAGAAGGACAGAATGACATTTGCAAAATCTACCAAAAATATATACAGTTGTTTCTCCAATTGTATTTAATTAATTATTATAGTTGGGTACTACTCGGCACTTGAGTGTTACACAAAGTAAAATTATACTTTCTGGATTTGAAAATAGAAAAGGAAAATAGGTGTTATTATTTAGACCATAGAAATTACCAGTGGAAGAAAAGGCTACCATATTTTGTTAATAATGATATTTACTTAGTTGTAGAAAGTTTCTCCAAATTTTGCACTGCATAAAACATTAAATCTTATGAACTTTGTGAAATGACAGCTAAGGGATTTGTCCAGGGCTCATAATTATAAAAATCAAAATAAAACAGATTTTTCCAATATTACAAAACTAGCACTATTTTATACTTACAAAGAACTTTCATTTATAGTCAATCAAACGATCAAATTTTACAAAAGAAATTCAACTGATTGTAAATGGAATATCAAAAAATTTATCTTTCTGCACAGATTTTTACTTTAAAAATATTTATGTTGCATTCTAATAAATTGATTTTGACCCTTGACTAAGTTTTTCCAACTAACTTCGGTGAGCCAAAAGTTTCTATATGTCTTGGATTCCACAGTCCTATCTAAAAATTGTTGCTTAACTAAGTTAATGATAAATCTAAAACATGGCTTTATTTCCTGTCAATTATCTAATTACTGTTAGAATAGTATTGAAATAGGCTATTAGAAATTATATTTACCACTTCAAAATTCTCTGATCAAATGCAAATGAAGGAGATAATAATTCAGGAGCCCTATAAAACCCTAAAAATTAGATATAAAAAAGATTA
>PVLC010014158.1:0-15000 GCA_004027655.1 Graphiurus murinus | reverse complement strand
GAGGTAGCATATGCTCAGAATGCTATTACACTTGCCAGCCTTCCTGCAAATTTGTGGTGTTTAACAAAAAACAAGCACATTTTTCAATTCAAGTCAGGAAAGACTCTTTTATTTTTGCTGATTTCACCTCCTTTTCTCTTTTCTCGCACAACCCTGAGGGTGCATGATGTAATGGTCAGCACTTGCATATGGGAGCCAGAAAGCCTTTAATGAACTGCAAACTTTATTCAATAATAACAATAAAAATGATTGTGTTCCAGCTCTTTTTTTTTTCCTTCCAAAGAGGGGAAAACATACAAATATCATGTAGAAAACTTTAGGAATCCCAAAGTCCTCAGAAGGACTTAAAACTATTAATTATTTTTAAAAGCAAGGAAAAAGAAGTATCACACATAAAAAATAAAAATAAAAAAGAAAGAAAGAATAGCAAAGATTATTTTTACTCCAACTTGGTTCAATGACAGCAGATGTAGAACAGGGCTCTATGTCTTGAAGGGTCACAAGTTTGAGTCAAAACTCAACTTCAAGTTAATTGGCTAGTGTTTGGGGCCAAATTGAAGAGAGACATATTTGTTTCTGATGGGGATAGGGGGGAAAGAATTACTGTTCTTGAATCTCCGCACCCCCTTGCTATCTTGTCAGGAACTCACCTTCGGAAGTATCTATCTTCAAAGGGAACATCTTTCTTCTTTCTTGATTACAAATAAATAGAAAACGAATACAATTATGATAAATTCTATTAGAGGGTAAAAGGAACAAATAAAACAAAAATGAGAGTTGGACTTTATTCCTTCCAGACACATTTTTGAAAGTCATGGTTATGAGCTCTGGGTTTTGCTTACCTTATCAAGCAAATATCCTGATGCCCTTCTTTATGCATTGAAGCAAAATCTGATTCCAAATCCAAATTTTAATATTTTAAAATGTATAATAACAAACCCTATAATTAAGAAGCTGAATTCTTTTGCATTTTGTGCCTATTCAACTATATTTTAATCTGCTAAAAAGTGCTTTGGAATACTGGGCAGGATTATTTCCTTTAAAGATTTTTTTTTTTTTTCCAGATAGGAAGAAGGAACCATTTGGAATACTGCTATATGCATGTCAGGGGCAAAAATAATTCACAAAAAAGAAAGAGCCACCATATGGAATTCACTAGACACTAACCTTCTTGTCCACCCAAATTATACCAGTCCCCACATAATAAGAAGACATTGCACGGGTTTTGCTGTATGCCTTCCAGGCAGAGTTCCATAGCCAGCAATTAGTCTATATAGTCAGAGGCCAAAAAACCTCATTGTCTTACTGGGTGTATAATTATCTGTTATGATGAACTGTGATTCTAAGGACTATTGTCTTTAAGCTCGGATCTGTGTGTGGAGTGGTTGTCTGGCTGAGACCCAAGAATGGACCTTCCTTTTAGTATCTCTGCCTGAGTGATTTCTCTGGTCTCTTCCTGGCTGGGTAAAACAGAGACTGTTTCTGCATGATTTCTTGAGTTGATGAGAAGCAATTATGTCTTAAATGAAGTCATTCATGTCTGCCATTTTGTTTGCATATTTCCCAGTGTTCACCTGTTATTAAACCTGTCTTTAAACTGTAAGCTAGTTTCAAGTAGACTTTTGTGTCTAACACAGTTCGGTAATCAGAGGAAAACAAAATAGATAAAATGTTTTCTGCACAAATCACTCAAGCAAGAAATCTAATAAAGTGATTAAAATCTAAAATAGCATTTAAGAATTTCCTAGGAATTTTATTTCTTTGAATTTCCCCCCATTCCCTAAAAGATGGCAATTGTCTTAGCATTCTTAGTGGGAAAGTTATAGCAACTTTGGTATCAGTTGGGAGGGGTGGGGAGAAAAGGCAGCAAAAAGAGGGAGAACTAATAAATATTACTTAATGTCAAAATAATTATTGTTATTCTTTATAATCTGAGAATAATATATCATCATATATAATGAAAAGATTACTGGAAGGATTTGTTTAAAACTGATTATATTTGTAGATTCATTCATTAGAAAATTTGAATTTAATATTTAAAGATCATATAACATAGCTATACATAATTATTAATTAAAATATATTTAATGAACTTGAGACAACTAAAAGAATATTTCACAAAGAACCTTGAAAAACAGTAGAAACATTCAATTTTATACCTTCAAGTCTTAAAATATCTGAGAAACAAATGCCCATATTAGTTTCTAATATAAGAATACATGAACTACAATTTAAGGTGAGAATAGTTATGAAGCAAAAAATAAGATTATCAATTTATCTATGTTATGTTTTGTTAAAAGTTTACTGAATAGCTTTTATATTTTTCAATTCTGGGGAGATTTTACACTTAGTGATCTATATATTAGCTATTCTTTGTTAATAGACATATGGATACATTCAGTTTATAAAATAAGCCACAGTGGGGAAACTGGAATTATGTACTGGGTACTTTCCTAATAATAAGCACAAAATTGAATATTGTTAAGCAAATTGAAAATACAACTGAATCTATGATTACTTAAATTATTTTATAATATTTTTATTCATTTGGAAAATAATCTTGTTTTAAAAGAGGATCTAACTTTAGAAAGTAATTTAATTTTAAAACAATTTTGCTTTGTCCAACTTAAAAAAAAATAACTAGCCATGTGTGTTTGATTTTGGAGTTTCAATGAAATAAGAGAAGGGTTGCTGATGGTTTAGAAGTACTTAATTTATCACCACCAAAGAGAAAGGATTTCCCCCCCTGAAGAGGTTTGTACTAAGGTGACCTCTGCTGTTTAAAAAAAAGATTTGCAAAAAAGCAGTACTTCTCCTAAAATATTCTATAATCCTAAATTACCAGGATAAAAGTGGATACTGCTGTGTGGAAAAGTATTTACTAAATTCATTACTGTTTCGATTATATATGTGATCTTGACGCTTTTTTCCCCTCCTAGCTGGGAAATTTCCTCTGTCATTTACTTCTTTGCATTTCGTGTACCAATTCTGACTGACTGGGATCCCTGCCATTGCATTTTCTTCTCACTGAAGGGTTTTATCTGCTCCTGGTGGGGCAAAGTCATGACCCAGAAAAAAATTGATTCATGAATTCTCAGGGTGCAAGTAAAGAAGAGAGGAAATGTGCCTTGGCGGAGCTCCGACTAGTGACAATTTAAAACCTGTAATTAGTCTGAATTCAAGCTGCAAAAGGAATCTGAATTAAAAATTCATTAATTCAAACTGATATTTTAACTTGAACAAACTAGATCCCTTATTATAAAGAATCATTTTTTACAAGCTGTTGTGTTAACTGCTGGAATCTGAATTTTACTAATTTTACAGTTATTTAAAGATGAGAGAAAGACCTCCAGGCTGTATTGCACTACACCTTCTCTCGACCTTGCAAAACCTGACTTTATTGGATCTACATGGTGTTAGCACCTTAGTTCTGGGTTTTGTTTCCACCTTAATCCTAAATTCCATGTGTGTAAGTCCCAGCCATCATGAGAAGCGCATGTTCTTTTGTTGTCTCCCCCCGACGTTTTCGAGACCCCAAGTCCCCTTCAGCTAACTCCCTGACATTTCGATGAACTACACTGCTGAAATGTTATACAGTAATTAATGTTGATCCTAGTGCACACTCAGCCTCCAGTACAAATTAGGATGGAAAAGGTTATCATAATATTTTGCTAGTCTATTTCGTAGATTTGAATTGGTCCCTGTGGGGGACAAACATAAAAGAAAGGTGTTTTAAAGTTAAAAGTCCAGAAGAAAGACCAACCAGGTAGTAGCAATTCTTTTAACATCACACATCTATTAACTTCTCATCTGAAAATAATAAATCATTCTGTGTGGACATATTGATACTTAAGTTTTTACTCCCCCAAGACCAGTATGCAAGACTGTCAAGCAGGTTCAAAGATACCATCAATGGATGGATTCTGGAATTCAGGATAAAATTCTGTTATCATTGTGTGGAGTTCAAATCCAGGTACAACCAGCAGCTGGAGTCTCTCCACCTGTCAGCAGTGTCTGAAAAACACTAAGAGACTAAATAATTTAGATTACATATATTGACCTGTATAATTGTTTAAATGAGTAATGCAGTCACCAACTGAAAGAGGTCAACCATCTGTAGAGGAAACACCGAATTTGGTTTCATTTCCAAACAAACTTTTGAAGAGCAAAGTGTTTTTTTCTGTGGGAGGTAGGGAAAAGTCTGAGGACAGATTAATGGCTTCTCCTGCTAAATAAAGGTTAAGGCTTCTCTCATTTATACAATGCAACATCAATAGAGAAGTCACAGGGCAGCTGGTTCCAACTGCCACAAAATTAGTGTGCACGGGCATTGTTTGGAGTGGGTTAAAAGGTAAGTGGCTTGAAGGACTCAGTATTACTTCATTATAGGCTATCCTCATTCATTACATGTATGTGCGAATACATGTGTATGCAAAGGAGAAAGACTAAATCCTGAAGTTAACAGGATCACATTTTTTAGAGAGAAAGATGTCGTTTTTTAATATAATTCTATCTAAATTTTTATCTCTAAAGTATACAGTTGCTAGAGATCGGATTTTGGAGACACAAACATTATGCGCCCAATTTATTTTGAAAAAATGTACCTATCTTAACTAGATTAACACATACTGATCGAACTCTTGGGATTCAGGCAACTCACATTGGATTGAAGTCTGTAATAATTAATGGCTCCCACCAACTTATTCTCCAAAGCCATTACCTTAATGGGTTACTTGTCAAAGGGGTTTAATTATTGGATTTCTTCTGTGATCTCCTATTCTCTGGCCATTGTACTTTAACAAGCTTCTCCAACTTCCTTATGGTAAAACAAATTATAAAAGAAGAGAATAACAGAGAGGAAAGAGATTAAGTTCTGTGTACCTATGGGATAACTATGAACTTAATATCATGATTTGAAACACACACACACACACACACACACAGAAAATCCATACATCTTTGGCATTGGTCTTTACTTCCTACAAGCACACACTTGTGCCCATCCACCCACATCCACACATTTCATTTTCATCTTAAATTGTCGGAGGCCACAGGCAGAAAATGTTTAGTAAATTTTCCTCTCAAATCCTTTGGGACACTTCATACACTTAACAAGAATGCTATCCAATATTCATCCTTATATTATTATTCACCTGCTATGAAGTAATTATACTTGTATAATAACCATTCAATATACCAGGAAGGTATTTTCATTGCATACTTAAAATGGCAATCTATTAAAAAAAAACTATGTAATAGTACTCATCCAGTAATCCTTACTCAATATATGTTCATTAATTTGGATAACATCCATATATCACTACTGAAATGTAACTTTGGTTGCTATTGGTGGTAACAAATGCTAATTGAATATCTATTGTTTCTTTGAATAAATTGTCTGAGAGCCTACTGAGGGTTTGGCACTATGAAGCATGTGGAAATAAATAAAATGATGACATGATTTTTAATTTGCTTTTAATGAAATGGAAAAATGTACTGACTTAAGATATAGCAGTATCCAGAACATAGATATAGTGTTGGAAGTCCCAGTTATGATTTTCACGGGTAAGCATGTGTTCTTGTGTTCTCTTTCTTCTTGTCTTTCTCTCTTTCTTTCTTTCTTTCTTTCTTTCTTTCTTTCTTTCTTTCTTTCTTTCTTCTCTCTCTCTCTCTCTCTCTCTCTCTCTCTCTCTCTCTCTCTCTCTCTTTCTCTCACACACACACATACACACACACAGGCACACACACACAAACATACACACACACACAAATAAAGCTTTACATTCCTCCTTTGAGCCAAGTTAAAGAGGAGAAGATGCAGGACTACACACTTACCTGTCTTTGAGTCCCATTTGCCACCAATATTTCCTGTTCTCACTTCAAACATATCCCTGAAATTGAAAATCACAAAGGGTGATAAATGGTAAAATTTGAGCCAGTTGAAGAATCTATTTCAAATAGAAGCAAATATAATCAAAATATCTGTTTCATCAAAGAAATATTAGAAAAACATGAAGAACGTAATAGTGGATAAAGAAAAAGTTCAAATATTTAGTTTTTTTTAACAATGCATCACTTGCATAGACATGATGTGGATGTGTTGAAGTCGACTTATTTATCTTTCAATCCAAACATTTCTGTGTTATCACAATATTTCTCAGATAAATTGATATTAAAATATATAGTTCCAGATATTTTTCTGGCCTGACAAATTTTTTAAAAAGCACAGTTTGAATCATGCTGTAGACTCATCCTGTATTTCAATAACTGTAAAATCCTTACCTGGCACCAAACACTGGGCTGAGTAGCTGGGATGGGAGCTCTGATTGAGCAATAGAATTCTTCCTCTCATGGAGATTACATGTTAACTGTAAATTATGAAAACTATTAAAATTCTCTACATTGCAGAAAAGCACAATTTTTAAGAAAAACAGAAATTTGGGGGATCTAAATCAGCAGTGCCAAATATAGTAGCCGTCAGTCTTGTGTAGAGTTGAAGATTTTTGTAGGTTTCAGTAGAACATGATCTGCTATTTTTCAAAGATTGCTGTGGCTTCTCTGTTGCGGATAGACTAATCTTGGTTTATACTGAGGGTCTTGTAATAATTACTACTAGCAATCTCTTCCATTCTCAAAAGTTCCTCAGTTTGGGTGACAAGTATATGGCCACCATAAAGTATGAGACTATAGAAATAATCCAGTAAGAGATCCATCCAGGTAACTTGAATAAGGTGGTAGCAGTGATAATAGAAGATATATTCTACATAAGAGAAGGAAAGTTAGTACATAATCCTACATTTCTTTCCTCTGTTTCTTTCTTTTTTTAAATTTTTAACTGTGTGAAAGCACACAAAACATAATTTACCTTTTTTTTTTTTTTTTTTTTTTAATGGGTACTGGAGTTTGAACCCAGGGCCTTGTGCATGCAAATGCTCTATTACTGAGCTACATCCCCAGCCTCTTTTTAATTTTATTTTGAGATAATGCCTTGCTGACTTCAAACTCACAATCCTCCTCAGCCTCCCAAACAGTTGGAATTACTGGTATATACCATCACACATGGTCATTATTTTCTGTTTTCCTCCCCCTCCCCTTGGTACTGCGGGTTGAACTCAAAGGCATTCTACCTCTTAGCTATGCTCCAGACCTTTTTTTTATATTTTGTTTTGAAACAGAGTCTCACTAGGTCTCTAAGAATCTCACTATATTGCTGAGGCTGGCCTTGAACCTGCAATCCTCCTGTCTCAACCTCCCAAGTAATGAGATTTTAGGCATGTGCCACCATGCCTGGCACACTTGGCCATTTTTAAGTACACAGTTTAGTTAGTAGAATCAAGTATATTCACATTTTTATACAATCACCATCACCATCCATCTCTGGAACTCTTTTCCTCCTGAAAAACTGGAAGTCAATCCTTATTAAACAGCGACTTTCCATGCTTCCTTCCCCTCCCCTCTCCCCTATCAACCACCATTCCATTGTCTGTTACTATGAATTCCATCACTCTAGGTATCTCAGATGAGTGGAATTATACACTATTTGTGCTTTCGTGACTGGCTTGTCCCATTTAGCAAAATGTCCTCAGTAGTGTTCATCCATGTTATAGAATGTGCAAGAACTCCTGTCCTTGTTACAGTTTAATAGTATTCCATTGTATGTATGTACATCACATCTTGTTAATCCATTCATCGGTCGGTAGGCATGGGGGTGAATAACACTGCAATAAGCAAGGGAATATGCCTATATCTTTGAGGATATTCTGGTTTTAGTTATTTAGGTATATACTCAGAAATCAAATTGCTGGATCTCATGGTAATTTTATTTTTAATTTTCTGAGGAGCCACCATTCTGTTAGCCACAGCTGCTGTACTATTTTACATTCCTGCTCAGAGTGCATATGAGTTCCAATTTCTCTACAACATCACCAACACTTGTTATTTTCTTTTTGCTTGCTTGGGAGTAGCCATCTTAATGGGTGTGAAGTAGAACCCTACATTTATTTATTTACTTATTTATTTTAATTAATTTATTTTTTCAGCACGGATTACAACAGGGTTACATAGACAGTTATGACATATCAATCATTGTCAGATCACAAATAGCACCACTTCTTCATTTTACATGTATAGCCCACATTCTTAACATAGCCTGGTAAAGCAGACTTTCTAGAGTCATAAAACCATACTCCTTTAGGGTCATATATTTACTTTCTACATTTATTAACCTTCAATTTCCATATCCATATTCAGTGTGGTGCATAGCCCCAGAATGTCGAATTATTGCAAAGTGTTGGGCAATAAAACAAACTGAATACATTTTGCATGAGGGTGTCTCACATGTATTTGCAAAATTGAAGCTTCAGCAGGGTACCTCTGTATAACTGCCCCTTTCTAGGCCTCTACATAGCACCAGCACACTCTTCTCTTGAGGTGTGTGGGTGGAAGAGTTTGTGCAACAGTGAAAATCTGTTCTCACTAATATTTATGTTATGTAATATCAGCTAATATCTGAGACTGTTTGAATTTAGCTTAGAGTTCATTAATGATATGAGTATTATCTCATATGGAAATATTCTTGTTTTCTGTAATTTGGTACACAATGGCCTTTCAGGTACCTCTAGCTGGAGATATTTGAGCTAGTAAAAAAAAAAATAGTTAAAAAAATATAATTCTCTCCAAATTTAAAGATGTGAATAAAAGTTTTAAGAAGTTTAAAAGCCAGATGTTGTGGCACACACTTGTAATCCACTACCTGAATGGCTGAAACAGGAGGAACACAGGTTCAGGACTAGTCACAACAACTTAATGAGATTCTCAACAAATCTAGCAAGTTCCTTTGTTTCACAACAAAAAAGTGAAAAGGGCTGGGGATGTAGATCAGTGGTAGAATATCCCTGGGTTTAATCTCCAGTAGCACAAAGAAGGAGGAGGAAGAAGAGGAGGAGGAGGAAAAAGAGTTATTTAGACAATTAATTCAAGGGCAAAAACCCAACAAAATACTAAAGTATTCTTCTCAGAAATTTACATTGTAAATTTACTGATTAAATGAAGGACTCAGGAGATAGTAGAGTTAGTGTATACACATTTGTAAGCATCTGTGACTCAAGGAATTGTGTTTTATCATTGATCTCTAGCTGTCAGAAAGAAGATTTGATATGGCAGGGAAGCTCCAGTCAAAGATTTTTGAAACATTTTAGCAAGTCAACTCATTCATTCATTTATTGATTTAAATTGAGATGTAATCCACATACATAAAATTTATACTTTAAAACTTTACATTTAATAGTCTTTCATGTGTATACAAATTTGAGCAATCAACATTACTATTTAATTCCAGTTTTTTGTTTTGTTTTACCAAAAAGAAACCTTTAACCATTAGCAGTCATTTTGCATTCTCCATTCTTCTAACACCTGGTGCTATGAATAGGATTTATTTACTTTATACCTTTCATATAAATAGAATCATGTAATATATAATATGTAACATTTTATGTCTGTTTTCTTTCATTAAGCGTAAAGTTTTCAAAATGTTTCCATGTTATAGAATGTATTAGAATGTCTTTCTTTTTATAGCTGCATAGTATTCTGTTATGTACATTTTAGAATCATCTCTTTTTTCCCAAAAACATACAGCTATAATTTGACAAAAAAATTGCAATAAATCTGTAGAACAATTTGAAGAATATTGCCTTCACATTTATGAACACAGAATGTCTTTCCACTTATTTAGACCTTTCTTTAAATTTATTTTAACTATGATTTTTATTTTTTAAGGTACTGGGGATGGAACCTGAGGGCATTCTACCTCCGAGCTACAGCCCCAGCCCTATTTTTTTTTTTTTTATTCTTTATTTGGAAACAGGGTCTCACTAAGTTGTGGAGGGCCTCACTAAGCAGCTGAGGCTAGCCGGAACCCCCGTCCTCCAGTTTCAGCCTCCCAAATGCTGGGATTACAAGCCTGCGCCACCACGCCTGGCTTATGATTTATTTTTCAATGCCTGTGTCTTATACTTCTTTTCCTGAATTTATTTATAAATATTTTATTAGTTTTTATGCTATTATAAATGTAATTGTTTTGTTAGTTTTGTTTAGAAATGTTATTTTCAAGTACATAGAAGTATAATTAATTTTTATATATTGTTCTTGCATCCTGTAACTCTGCTGAACTCAATAATTTTTTGGTGTGTGTAAATTCCTTCGGGTTTTCTGGATAAAAGCTTTTGTCATCTATGAATAGAAATTTATCTTATGCTTTTCAACCTTCTTTCATTTTTTCCCCATGTTTATTTCCCATGGTTAGAACTTCTACAGATAAATTAATTAGGAATGATAGGAATTAAATTAAATAAGAATGATCCAAATTCTGTGCCTCATCTTAAGTCATCTGTGTCTCATGTTAAGTCATTCAATAATACAGCATTCATTTTAACATTCATTTTAATGTTAGCTATGTTTTTTCAAAGATACAGATATTCTTCCCATTATATAAGTGAAAAAAATTGCCTTATATTCCTAGTTAAGAGTCTTATCATGAAAGAATTTTGGATTTTGTCATTTTTTTTCCATATCTATTCAAGAAATCACATAGGTTTTGTCCTTTTGTTAATTAAGATGGAGTATTACATTGATTGATTTTTAATGTTGAGTCAACCTTTTATTCCTTGGAAAAATCCATTTGATCGTAGTGTATAATTCTTTTTATATGTTGTCAGATTTGCTTGCTAATATTTTTCTGAGATTTTTATATTTATAGTCATAAAAATTATTAGTCTGTATTTTTTTTTCTTTTGCAATGCCCTTGTCTTTTTTTCTATCAGAGTAACACCGATATGCCAGGCACAGTAGTGCAAGTCTGTTGTCCCAGAATTTGGGAGGCTAAGACATGAAGATTACACGTTCTAGGCCAGTAACTTAGGGAGATCCTGTTTCAAAATGAAGGCTTGGGGTGTAGCTCAGCGGTATCACTCTACTGGGCCCCTGGGTTCAATCCTCACTACCACAGAGGGAAAATAAAAAAGAACACGTCATCATAGAATGAATTAGAAATTCTTACTTGTCTCTTCTATTTTTTGGAAGTGTTTGGAAGAAATGCTGTTAATTCTCTAAATATTTGGTACAATTCACAATGAACTCATATGAGTCTGGAATTTTGTTTGTGTGACTTTTTTGTTTGTTTGTTTGTTTTCCTTAATTACTAATTCAATGATTTTACTTATTAGTCTATTCATATTTTCTACTTTTTCTCTATTCTAGAAATTTACACATTTAATGTCAGTTATCTACTTGGTTGGCAGGCAATTGTTCATAGCATTCCCCTATAATCATTTTATTCTGTAATGTCAATAGTAATATGTCCTTTATCCATTCCTGATTTTAATAATTTGAGTCTTCTGTCCTTTTTTCATCAGTTTAAGTAAAGATTTGTGGGGTTTTGTTTGTTGTGTGCGTGCGTGCGTGTGTGTGTGTGTGTGTGTGTGTGCACTAAGGATTGAACACAGGGTGTCACACTTGCTAGACAAGTACTCTACCACTGAGACACTTTTCCCATCCTGTTTTATTTAATTTATTTTATTTTATTTTAAGACAGCGTATCACTAAATTGCCAAGGCAGGCCTTGAATTTATGATCCTCCTGCCTCATTCATCCTCCTGAGTAGCTGAAATTACAGGCATGCATCATGGCACCCTTTATTTATTTATTTATTTATTTATTTATTTATTTATTTATTTATACTGGAGATTGAACACACAGGTGTTGTATCTCCAAGCTATACCTCCAGACCTTTTTTTTTTTAATTTTATTTTTTGTTTCGAAACAAATTCTTGCTAGAATGCTGAGACTCTCACTAAATTGCTGAGGTTAGTCTTGAACTTAAAATCCTTTCGTCTCAGCCTCCCAATTACTGGAATTACAGGCATGCACCATCATGACCATCATGTCTAGCCCAGTTTTATCTTTTTAAAAAACTGATCTTTGAGCTAGGCGTGGTGGCGCACGCTTGCAATCCCAGCATTCGGGAGGCTGAGACCGGAGGATCCGGGTTCGAGACCAGCCTCAGCTACCTAGTGAGGCCCTCCGCAACTTAGTGAGACTCAGTTTCAAAATAAAGAATCAAAAATAGGGCTGAGGGTATAGCTCGGAGTTCAATCCCCAGTACTGCAAAAAATAAAAATAAAAAATAAATAAAAATAAAAAACTGATCTTTGGTTACATCAATTTTTTTCTATTTTGTTTCTGTTCTCTAATTCATTAATTTATACTCTGGTTATTTCATTCATTCTACTTGTCTTTTGTTTTTCCCTTTTCTGCCCTTTTCCTATTTTTTTTTAATACGGAAACTTAGGTCATTAATTTGAGACTATTGTTCACTAATTATTTATATATTTTAGGTACGAGGGATTTGAACCAGAGCATTCTACCTCCAAGGTAAACCCACAGCCATTTTTATTTTGAGACAGAGTTTTACTCAGTTGTTGAGTTGCTGAGGGTCTCCCTAAATTGCTGAGCCTGGCCTTGAACCTGTGATCCTCCCAGTTTAGCTCCCCAAAGTACTGAGATTATAGACATGCACCACCATGTCCTGTTAAAATTTTCTTTTAATACTGTTTACAGGTTATACGTATGCCTCTAAGAACTACTTTACCATTGTGTCTTCAGTTTTGCTATATTGATTTATTTTCTTTCATCTTAAAGTATTTATCATTCTCTTTGTGATTTTTCTTTGGCTTTCTGATTATTTAGGAATTTGCTGCTTATTTCTACAAATTTGTGAATTTCCCAGATTATTTTCTACTATTAATTTCAAATGCCATCCCATTTGAATCATATCATAGAATGTAATTTTGCATGATTTTAACATTTTCGTATTTTCTTAAATTTAGTATGATAAATACTCTGTCCTGGAGAAAGTTTCAAGTACACTCATGAAGAATGCATATTTGTCATTGTTAGGTAGAATGTCATATAGGTAGATGTCAGTTACAGCAAGTTGGTTTATAGTGTTATTTAAATATTATATTTCCTTGATGATCTTATGCATAAATGTTCTATCCACTTTTCAAATTAGGGCATTGAAGTCTATAACCAGTATTGATGAATTGTCTATTCAATTCTGTCCATTTTGCTTTGCATGTTTTGTACCTCTGTCAGTGAGTGTATATATATTGGGAGTTGTTATGCCGTCTTAATACACTGAGCCTTTTATAATTACAAAAAGTCCTTTATTGGCTTTAGTAACAAATTTTGTCTAAAAGCTCTTCTGTCTGGTATTAGTATAGCCATTGCAACTTTAAAGAAAGCTTTATTTTTAGTGTCTTGTTTTGTCATTTCTCATCCTTTTCATTTTTACTATTTGTGTACTCAGATCTCAAGCATGTCTCGTATAGGTAACATATAGTGAAACTGGTTTTTAATCCAATATTGGAATCTCTCTCCAATCTTCTTGTAACTGGAAAATTTAATCCATTTACATTTAATGTAATTACTGAGAAGCTGTTATTACATATTGCATTATAATATTTGTTTTCTGTATGTCTTAGCTCTTTCTCTCATTTTGCTTTGCTTTATTATTGCCCTCTTTTATGACAAATAGTTATTTCCTAAGGTGCCATTTTAGTTCAATTTCATTTCTTTTTTACCATTTTTTAGTTGTTTTCTTCATGGATGTTCTGAGATTTACAATTACCCTATTAATTCATAATAACCCAATTCATATTAATATCAAGTAAAATTTAATCATATACAAATACTTTATATGTCCCCATTTATTCTCCACTCCTTTGCACTATTATTGGCATATAAATTGCATATTAAATATTATATACCCATCAACACAAATTTATAATGATCATTTCATTAGTTTTTTCATATATCAGAAAATATTTAAAATTACATAAAATAAAAATACATTAATAACATTATTTCAGTCTGAAGTTCTCCTGTTAGTATTTCTTTTAGTCAAATCAACCAGCAATAAATTTTCTCAGTTTTTATTTATCCTTGAATATGTTAATTTATCTTAAATTTTCTATGCTTTTATTGGTGCATTAAAGTCTCACATAATAATATAGTTCAGAGTGTTAGTGACATACATCCACACAGCTCTCGGTGGGCTTTCCCTAGGTCCTTCTCGACTACCCTCCTTCCCCATACAGAATATTGGTATTGGTATTTCTATTCTCATGTATGTACATGTCAATGGAAGTGATTCCTTCATTGTTTCTCCCTCTCTCCCTCCACCCTACCTTCCCCTAGACCACCTCCCTGGCTCCAGGGGAGTTTCTCTCCCATTATCTGGAGTCCCTCTGGTATCTCAATTACTCCCTAGCTTCAGCATATGAGAGAAAAAATATGACCTTTCACTTTCTGTGACTGACTAACTTCATTTGACATAATGTTCTCCAGGTCCATCCATTTTCCTGAAAATAAGATTAATTTGTTCTTCTTTATCAATAATTTCATTTTATGTATATTCCATAATTTTGTAATCCATTCATCTGTTGAAGGACATCTGAGTTGATTCCATAATTTGGCTATTGTGAATTATGCTGCTATAAACATGTACATGCACGTATCACTATAATATTTGGTTTCAGTCCTTTTGGAAAGATACCCAAGAGTGATATAGGTGGATTATATGGTGGATCCATTCCCAATTTTCTGAGGAATCTCCCCATTGATCTCAATAGTTACTGTACCAATTTGCAGTCCCACTAACTGTATAGGAGAGTTCCCATTTCCCCACATCTTCATCAGCATTTATTGTTGTTTGACATCTTGATGATTGCAATCTTATTGGAGTCAGATGGAATCTCAGAGTAGTTTTGATTTGTATTTCCCTGATTGTTAATTATGTTGAACATTTTTTTCATGTTATTTATTGGCCATTTGTATTTCTTCTTTTCTGAATTGATTATTGTTTGACAGTCTTATTCTTTCAGCACCTTGAATAGGTCATCAAACTCCTATATAGTTTCTTCTTTTCTTTTTTTTTTTTTTTTT
>PVLC010014157.1:0-39866 GCA_004027655.1 Graphiurus murinus | reverse complement strand
AAAAAAAAAAAAAAAAAAAAAAAAAAAAAAAATTTATCTTTGGGAAACAAAGTGCAAAATGTTTTAAAATTCACAGTACAAAGTGAAAAATAGCTTAAAACTCACAAGTGACTTTAAAAGTAAGCAACATAAAAGATGGGTTAGATACATTAACCAAGCAGCATGTTGAATACATAACCGTAAATAGCAAATGCTACTTAAGATAGGATCATTTGTAAGAAAGTATAAATCTGCAAAACAGAGTAACCTAATTATCCCTCAGTTAAAAATGCTTCCTTATAATTTGTGAAGATTCTGGTTTCTGATAAATACTATTAGCAAAAGAAGTTAATGGGTATCTATCAAAAGCTTCAATTCATAAACCTTACTTGCCTGTTACTTTATGAAATTATTGGAAGGAAAAATTAACATCATTATTCTCCTTAAGAGTTTGAAATGTACCCTGAGCACCGAAGTGGTGAGAAAGCAGGTAAACACGTGCAAGGAGACAGAAGGAATTGACATCAAGGGGATACCCACTGTGTCCAGGTGCTCCACAAGCTATACAACCACTCTGGGAGACGAGGATTCTTATTTCCACTTTATAGATAAGAAAACCAAGACTCAAAATCTGTAAGTAACTTTCCCATGGTCACAAAGATAATGAATAATAGAACAGAATATGACCTAAGTCTGTCCGATTCTACTACCCACAATACAAAAGGGGAAAAAAAAACTCTAAGTTGCTTATTCAACTAGCATTCACCTAGCTTATTTATCTAGCACTTTGGTCGTTTGTTCTGTTAAGAGTAAAAAGGTTTATATTTCTATCACATCAAAGAAGAAGAACTAAAATCAACATAAAATATGGTTTGCCTTGCAAGAGTTTAGTCTATTAAAAAACATACACACACGTATAGAGAAATGTAAAGCAATGATTAAAGCCAGGTGTCATGTTAAAGCAAAGCCAGGTGAGGGATGCAGCCAATAAAATGAATAGGAAAGCTGAGAGAAGCTGGTACCCATGTGACTTTCTCATGGTGGCAGTACAGGATTCTGGCTGGATCCTGGAGATGGTAAATGTTGGACAGGTATAACGAAAGGGTACCCAAGGATAAAGGAAAGCAGAGTTACAGATGACTACAATGCACTTGAGTAACAGTGAAGAGTCCAGCAAGACTGCTTCAAAAAGTGCAGATCTAATCCACCAACTGCGAATGGATAAGTAAAATGTGGTACAGTCGTCCCTCTTTACCCTAGGTTTCGCTTTCCAAGGTTTCAGTTACTTGCAATCAGGCATGGTCTGAAAATATTATGTGGAAAATTCCAGAAACAAATGATCCATAAGTTTTAAATAGTGTGCCGTCTCGATGACTGATGAAATCTCTTTGTCCAGCACCATCCTGCATGATAGCGTGCTCGTGTTCAAATAAATGATATTTTACTTAATAATAGCCCCAAATCACAGGAATAGTGATGCCGGCAACTCAGATATACCAGAGAGAAGCCATAAAGCGATTCCTTCAGGTGAAAGTCCTCCACAAAGAAAGGAAAAAATCATATGCTCAAGTTGCTAAGATCTACAGTAAGAAGGAATATTCTATCCATGAAACTGTGGAGAAGGAAAGATATCTGTGCTAGTTTTGCTGCCACACCTCAAACTGCAAAAGTCATGGCCACAGTGCATGCATGGTAAGTGCCTAGTTAAAATGCCAAAATCAGCTGGGTGTGGTGGTGCACGCTTATAATCCCAGTACTTGGGAGGCTGAGACAGGAGGATGGCAGGTTTGTAGCCAGCCTCAGCTACTTAGTGAGGCCCTCCACAACTCAGTGAGACCCTGTTTCCAAATAAAGAATAAAAAATAGGGCTGGGGGTGTAGCTCGGATGTAGAATGCCCCTGGGTTCAATCCCCAGTACTGAAAAAAAAAAATGGCAAAATTAAAAATTAAATTATAGGGCTTTACAGGCATGCATTAAGATCTTGAAATAGCCCCTGCAGATAAGAGGAAACCCATACAATGGAATACTATTTAGCAATAAAAAGGATTATAGTAGACACATGCTATAACACAGATAAACCTTGAAAACATGATGCTAAGTAAAGGAAGTCAGTTACAAAGGCCACATATTGTAGGATTCCATTTGTAAGAATAGGCAGAATGGGCAGATCCATAGAGACAAAAAGTAGATTAGTGACTTCCAGAGGCTGGCAGGCTGGCAGATGAGGTCTGGCTGTTAAAACTAAAGGATTTCTTAGAGTGATGAAAACGCTCTAAGCTGGGTGTGATGGCACACGCTTGTAATCCCAGCATTCGGGAGGCTGAGACCGGAGGATACGGGTTCAAGGCCAGCCTCAGCTACCTAGTGAGGCACTCCGCAACTTAGTGAGACCCAGTTTCAAAATAAAGAATAAAAAATAGGGCTGGGGGTATAGCTCGGAGGTAGAATTCCCCTGAGTTCAATCCCCAGTACCGCAAAAAAAAAAAAAAAAAGAAAAGAAAAGAAAACGCTCTAAAATTGATTGTGGGGATGGCTGTACAATTTGGTGAATACACTAAATTGTATACTTTAGATTCACATATGGTCTGTGAATTGCATTTCAAGAAAGCTGTTTTTAAAAACAAGGGACTACTGGAACATCACATTGTGTAGCTAAAACAGAATCACTTACAGAGTATTCTGAAAGCCAGGCTTAAGGGTCTGGAATTTATTGGGTAGGAAATTAGAAATACATGTGTAAAGAGGTATTTGATGAAAGCACAACATACATGCTTAGGACTCTTCTCTAACAGAATTATTCACATACTTTGACTATATTCCTAAATTACATGCCAAAATCACACAGAGGAGAGAGAACAGGAAAAAGATGCTGTGATGTGATTTTGACTAAGACACAAGCTGTGACTATTAGGGAAGTTGTTTTGCTTCAGTGCTAAATGCCACAGATGGGTATATCAGCACCATACTTATGCAAAACCACAAATTCATCTGCTTCAAATCTTCAAATACCGTAATGTTCTAAACTTAATTGTGAAAATGGCATTAATTACTGGCCTGTCCTATTTCAGGGCAGGATAATGAACACTGCAATTTGTTTTTCATTGGATGGCAGTACTCTGTATGTAATTTTTTTAAGATATTGGACTCAATTTAAGCGCTATCAGAATCTCCACTAACATAAAGCATTTCCTACTGATACCCCCAGCCCTATTTTTTATTCTTTATTTTTTGAAACAGGGTCTAAGTTGTGGAGTGCCTCACTAGGTAGCTGAGGCTGGCTGTGAACCCAGATCCTCCAGTCTCAGCCTCCCAAATGCTGGGATTTGACTCTAGATTCTAACCTAATATTCCAAAAGTTTTAATATCCAAAATAAGAGACCTAAAGAATCAAATCTGACACACAAAAGCAGAGAGCAAATATTCACACACACACACACATATACATATATATATACATATATATATATTTTCATGAATATTAAATACCCAATACAAGGAAAAGGTAAAACACTGAAAATCAACAACAGGAGAACAGGAGGAATCAGTATTAGGTTCTACAGCACTGGAAAGACAAACTTTTAAAAAGAAATAAATGACATTTAAAATAGGAAGCTCAATACAGAGGCAATTGGAACACATCCATGAGACAACCCAGCCCCCTCCCATGAAGCCCAAGGAAGAAAGAACCATTCACTCAGCCCGGACATTATCCCTCCAGAAGCTGGCCTGCAGGTAAAATCCCACTTTCCCCAGGAGGTGATGAGATGGTAGGAACACAAAAGAAGAACTCAGCTAGACAGCCCAGACACAACCAACCTAGTGTTCTGCTTCCCGGGCACCTTGCAAGCCTCCTTGCATGTCGGTGAGCCACAAGAAACCAAAGGAGACATTGGATCTTCTTTACAACTCTCTTCTGTACAAACGAGAGGGCCCATCTGTCTCTATAAGGCCTTTGTAGTTCCAAAACGAAGCGAAACTTATGTTCTATGTTTGAAAAATAAAGAAAACTTAGAAGATCTGGTTCTCTAACCAACAATAAAAGCAGAGTAGAAAACAAATAAGCTTTCCTAAAAAAGCTTTCCTTATCACTGATATCTAGAATAAGGTGTCTGCTGTCAGAAGTAAGTAGAGCAAGACTCTCCGTTTTCTAATTGGAAGCCAGTGTTAATGTTAAAGAAAAGGACTCAGAAGGAGTAAGTAGGGGCTTATTTCAAACTTTCGGTCATCTACCTACTTCCAGTAAAAAGAACTGTGGGAAAAGGAAAATGCTGACAACTCTTGTTCACCATTTTAAACATGTTAGTAATTAAGGAATAAAGTACTTCAAATACAACACAATAAAATATCAAAATGATGAAAAGTTATATTATTCTCTAAGTAAATACCACCAAAAGCACATACTGTTCACTGATACATAAGTAAAAAGTTTTCTTTTAAATAAATAGGTAGGGAGCCGGACGTGGTGGCGCATGTTTGTAATCCCAGTATTTGAGAGGCTGAGACTGGAGGATCCAGGTTCGGGGCCAGCCTCAGCTACCTAGTGAAGCACTCCCCAACTTACTGAGACCCTGTTTCAAAATCAAGAATAAAAAATAGGGCTGGGGGTATAGCTCAGAGGTAGAATGCCCCTGAGTTCAATCCCCAGTACCACAAAAATAAATAAATAAATAGGTAGGAATGATGAGACCATGCTACCATAGATGACCAAAGAGGGTGGGATAACAATATCAAGATAAAGCCTAAGATCCAGAAGCATGATTAGGTGACAGAATTGTTGGAGGCCATGGTCTCAGTGGTAAGCATGCTGGTACTCTGACTCTGATAAGAGCAGAAACTCAAGATGCTACCAATAAGCTAAAGAATAACTAAGCAAATGGAAGTCCTGGAGAGGGGATTTTTTTATAGAATCAACCAATGTATAACATGGGACTGAAAACATGATCGATAAAAAGAGAAACAAGAAACTGGCCAGCACCTGAAACTGGCAAAACAGAAATAAACTAAGGAAACAAGGATCACAAATACTCAAGGAGGTTTCAAAACCTGATTCTGAAAAAGTGAAGCCTGATTTGCCAAAAGGAGGAGGGGAAGGAGAATGGACAAGTTAAGGAAATATTTTACATAAACATACACAAAATACCTTAGGAAATTTACTATTTTGGAAGAATATGTTCACTATATCAATTTTTAAGAAATTAAATATACAACAAAAGTTTTATGTAACTCAGAAAAATATTATAAATATTTTCAGTAACAATTTGCCTTAAGCAATTCTGTAAAGCCTGTGAGATGGTTTGAAGCTTAAATGAGAGTAGGTTCAACTAAATTTAGAAAAGAAATCTCTCAGGCAAAATTATAAAGTTCACATAGCAAAAGTAATACAAACAAGATGTCCTGAAAGGCAAATTCATATTTGTGGATGGTGTTGTATATAATAAGTAACATGTTATATTCATATTCCATGATGAACTTAAAAATTAATCACCAGATATTCTTTTTTTTTTTTTTTTTTTTTTTTTTTTGCGGTACTGGGGATTGAACTCAGGGGCATTCTACCTCTGAGCTACACCCCCAGCCCTATTTTTTATTCTTTATTTTGAAACTGAGTCTCACTAAGTTTTGGAGTGCCTCACTAGGTAGCTGAGGCTGGCCTCGAACCCGGATCCTCCGGTCTCAGCCTCCCAAATGCTGGGATTACAAGCGTGCGCCACCAAGCCCGGCACCAGATATTCTTAAGTTTCATCTAAACTTCTGAATTTTATGTGAGCAAAACCAAAGCTAGAAAAGAAAGGAAAAGATGAGGTTCAACTTAAAACATTAGTTGTTCTCCTCCAATATTCTGTAAATTAGGTATCTTATTTGATTTCTGTACTCACATTCCTAAGTCCATACCTTATCTAATTCGTAACACAAGTGTTAGGCAAAAATGCAAAAGTACTTTGTTCAAGTAAGTAAATCTGAACACAACCGGAAACATGACATTTCAGAAAGCATTCATCTATGCCATCACAGGAAAAGAACAGCAATTTCACAGACAGGCTAGGAAATACCTGAGCAGATAAACAGCTCTTTCGATGTCGCTGAGGCCTTCGTCAACCGTCAATCTTTCTATTTCTTCTGGTGTCTGTCAAGTGTGAAATACAAATTAGACACACAAACATTGGCCCATCTTGCCCCCCAGTGACCCTCCACGAGTATAGACTTAATGAAAAAGTTTCATAATTAAGTATTAACAATGAAAACTAATCAAGGGTCTGATGATTCTAGGCGTCCATCAACCAGAGGTCTTTAATTGAGTGATCTCATGGGTGGGAGGGGGGGTAAGGGTTTGGGGTTTGTTTTTGGTTTTTTTTTTTCTGTTTTTACTCTTCTAGTTTCTATACTGCAGCTTGCGAATCATGTTGTGGCTTCAGAACCTTGCTAAATCGATTCCATGCATATATATAATGCACACGCATATATGTGTATACACACACACCTTTTACCTCTAATACCCCAAGACTCTCCCAGGAAATGCTTAAAAGGGGATGAACGAAGACTGCAACGAGTGGGAAAGAACAGGACGAGCTCTGGTGTGGGGGGAGGGAAGGGAATAAACTCTGAAGCTGGAAGGAAATCAAAGGCTGGAGACATTGCGGCAGGTGAGAACGAGAAGCGCTAAAGGAGCTATCGGGAGACTGGCCCCAAGGTAGGAGGGTCCCTAAATTGGGTTTGCCGGCAGTGGGGGTTGGAGTCACTGGGAGGCTGGGAGGAAGATGACTCTGCGGGGAGGGGGAGTAAGAGGGGGTGGGGGGAGCAAGCGGAGACTGACTCCCTCCAGGGGGCTGGGGAGCAGGGTCCTAGCTCCAGTCTTGGAGGGCTGAGAGGAAAGGACAAGCGGTGACTCAGGACGGGAGACGAGGGTTGAGAAGGCTCTAAAGACAGGGCGACTCAGGGAATCGAAGGGAGGCCGGGCTGCCTGGGGGCCGGGGGCGGTGAGAGGATGGGACCGGGCTGTCTCCGGGACAGGTGGGGTAGGAGTCGGGTTGGGTGGACCGCGGGGCGGACGGGACCCGGGCCGGCACCTCGGGGCCGGGCTGGACAGAGCGGCGGGCTGCGGCGGGGCGAGGGGCAGCCCCTGCAAGGGCCGGGGAGGGACCGGCGGCCCCGGGGCCAGCGGCTCGGCCGTTCGCGGGGGGCCCGGGCGCCTCGGGAGGGTCAGGGGCCGTCCTCCGGGCACGGGGTCCACACTGTGAGAGCCGGACCGCGTCGAGAAGGGGCCTTGCGGAGCCGGCTCGGGGTGACACGGCGTCGGCGCTGGAGGACGGAGGGGTCCGTCCGACTCCGAGAAGGTCCGGGCCGCGGACGGGGTCGCGGGGCCGCTCCGGCCAGCCCCCCGGGAGCCCTGAGGGCAATTTCTCTCGGCGGGGCGCACCTTGAGGCTCCGGCGGACCGGCCTCTCGATGATGGTGAGCTCCTGCAGGTCTTCCATGTAGCCGAACAGGCTGTTCTGACCGAAATCCATCGCGACGCCGGCGGCGGGCGGCGGCGGATGCATGGACCGCCGGGCGCCCTCGCCGCCTGGGCCGAAGCGGCCCCGGGATGCCGGACGCGCGCAGCTCCGCGCCGCCCACCAGCAGGACTTTCTCCCGCTCTCGGCTGCGTGAGCCGAGCGTGCGGCGGGCGGGCGGCGGGAGCCGGAGCGAGGCCCGCGAGGGGGCGGGGCCGGCGGGCGAGGGGCGGGGCCGGTGGGCGGGACCAGGGCGGGCGCTGTCGCCGTGTCTGCCCCGGCCCCGCCCCCTCTCGGGCACGGCGCGCGCGGCGGGACGCAACTGCCGCGCAACGTCGCGCCCAGCGCCCGCTTCTCACAGCCCTCCTCGGCCCTCGCCCCGCCCCCAGCCGCGCGCGCCCCACCCCACGACGCGTGCGCAGAGCCTTCCCCCTCGCGCGACGGGCGGAGGCGGGCAGGGGGCGGGGCGGGGGCGGGGCTAGGGGCGGGCGGCTGAGCCAATGAGAGAGGAAGCGAGGGAGACGACGGTGAGCTGGGGTCTGGCTACGCCTGCCAGAGTTGGAACAAGTTTCCAACGCGTCCCGGGACCGTGCACCCCTATGGCGGGCCGCTGACGCAGGGACCATCCTAACTCAACTCCAGTCCTGGGCAAGAGTTACGTACCCAAATTAAACAGAACAGGGAGCGTGCCCCAGGTGATGGGGGAGAGCTATGTGAGAATACAGTCCTGGAGGGGCTGGTCCCGAAAAGGCTTCCTGGAAGAGAGACGCCTAAACTGGATTTGGAGGTGGTGGGGGAAGGTTTTGGAGATTGAATCCAGGGCCATTCTACCTCTGAGCTACACCCCCAGCCCTATTTTATATTGTTTTGAAGCAGGGTCTCACTAAGTTGCTGAGGCTGGCCTCGAACCTGGGATCCTCCTGTCTCAGCCTCCCAAGTACTAGGATTGCAGGCGTGCACCACTGTGCCGAACTTAAACTGAACCTTCAACGATGAATAAGATTTTCCCAAAAGAAGTAAAAGTCAAGCCTTGGAGCAGGTTTGGGTTGTGAGGAGTGTGAGCAGAGGAGAGCCTAGAAGCTAGTACTTGGCAGGGTGGGTGGAAGAGACACACCTAGGTCCGCTGCAGAGAAAGGCCCTGTTCTGGGCAGGCACTCTTGAATCGCTTACACTTGGCCCTGTTGAGAAGAGGAGGCACAGAAGGGACGCTGGAGCGATTGTTTGGACTTGGTGGACAATAGTTGCTCATACTCTACAGATCCTTAAGAGTTAGCAAGGTGTCTCTCTCTCTCTCTCTCTCTCTCTCTCTCTCTCTCTCTCTCTCTCTCTCTCTTTCTCTCTCTCTCTCTCTCTCTCTCTCTCTCCACTAGGGATTGAACCCAGAGGCATTCTACCTCTGAGCTACCTCCCCCCAGCCCTATTTTATTCTTTTATTTTGAAACAGAGTCTCACTAAGTTTCAGAGGACTCACAAGTTGGCTGAGGCTGGCCATGAACCTGCGATCCTCCTGTGTCAGCCTCCCAAGTACTGGGATTACAAGTGTGCACCACCACACCTGGCTGGCCCATCTCTTTTTTATGTTCCTCTCATACCCTCTACATTCCCACTCCCCTACCCCATATAGGCATCCTCTCTTCTATAAAGTATGTCTCATTGCATGTATATATTTCAAAAGATACTATTTTTTATTTATGTAGCTGTTTTTAATAAAAATGAATGATAATGAGCCAAGAACTCATTCCATTTCTTCCTTTACATAATGTCTCAGAGTTGTTTTGGCTTTCTGTCACTGACAAAATCCCTGAGAGAATCAACTTAAAGGAAGAAAGGTTTGGGCTGTGGCAGCACAGTACACATTAGGGTGGAAGGAGCATGTACCAAAAGAAGACTATTCACCTTATGACCCCAGGAAAACAGAGAGAGAGAGAGAAATCGGGGTCCCAATACCCTCTTCAAGGGCACGCCGCCAGTGACTTCTAGACCCACTTCCTAAAGGGTCCACCACCTCCCAGAGCCTCAGGCTGACCACCAAGCCTTCAACACATGGTCTTTGGGGGGACATTTAAGAGGCAAACCCTAATTGCTCTAGCTAGCCATGTGGCTCTGCACACCAAGAGTTTATTAGTTCTGCCACTGATAGTATTTGATTTATGGATCTAACACATTTAATTTACCAATTCCTCAAAAATGAACAGGTTGCCAGTAGTCCCTTGCTATCGCACAATGCTAGAAAAGGTATTAGATGTGTCCCTTGCAGACCAGGAGGAAGAAAAGAACTGCTGAGTCATGGAGTCTGCAGGGCTTGCTTTCCAGGTCACCCTGCCCTCCAGGATGGCGCTGGCAGTTTACATTCCAACCAGTGCCATGTCTGGTATTATCCAATGTCATGGTTTTTATCAATCTGATAGCAAGGCAGTGTCACACTGTAATTTTCATTGGTATTTTTGATGATTGATATGTTGACTCTTTTTCCATATACTTAACCATTGGGATTTTTTTTACCTCTGTGAATTACCTACTTATACCCTTTGCCTATTTTTCCTGCTGGATTTCCTATTATCTTTTCTAAATGAATGGAAGGATTTTCTTACCTATTCTTACTGTTAATTCCTTGCCACCACAGATATTCCTCCCAGTCCTTTATCCATCCTGTTAGCTTAGTCTTTGCTCACCACTAACCATTTTTGCTTTGAACTTCAAAGACAATATTGAGAAAAGAGTAAGGAGTGGGGCAAGTCATTCTTCTCAGAAATTAGAGCATACATTGGTCTTCCCTAATCCACAAGGGATACTTAACTTTGATGTATCCAAATGCATCAAATTTTAGTCTTCTGGAGTATATACTTTTGGGGTCTTATTTAAGAAGAATCCTTCCTCAGCCAGTCATATAACAGTCTCCTACATTTTCCTGCATATTTTTACCTACCGCACTGAAGTTTTAACCCATCTGGAGTTTGCCCTGAGTATATAGGGCTAGCAGGAATATATTTTCTCCACATAGCCAGTTTTCCACTAACACCCACCTAACAATCCATCTACTCCCCACCTGTGTGCAATGGTACCTGTATCAGGCCGAGTCCCCATAGACACACGTGTCTCTCTTCCGGGCTCTCATGATTCCTCTGTTGATCTAGATCTGTTCTGGTGCCGATAGTATTACTAAGGCTCAGTTATATGGTAGGTCCTTCCTTATCTTCAGTTTAAATTCCTGCGGTTTCAGTTACCCACTGAATGAATATATATATATATATATATATATATATATATACATATATATATATATACATATATATATATATGTATATATATATATATATATATATAAAAAATGGAAAATTCTAGAAATAAATAATTCCTAAGTTTTAAGTTGTGCTCCATTCTGAGTAGTGATGACATCTCGTGCCAGTCTGTTCAATTTCACCTGAGACTGGATGTGAGTCATCCCTTTGCCCATGGTATCCATGCAGTATATGCTACCTACCCTTTAGTCACTTAGTAGCTGTCATGGTTATCAGATCAACTGTCTTGCTCTCACAGTACTTGTGTTTAGGTTACCCTTATTTTACATAATACAGTGATTGCTCTATTTTATTATTGGTTATTGTTGTGAATCTCATTGTGCCTAATTTATAAAGTAAGCCTTCTCATAAGCATGTACATATAAGAAAAAAAGAGTATGTAGGGAAAGTTGGATACTGTTCCAGGTTTCGGGCATCCACTGGGGGGTCTTGAAATGTGTTCCCTGTGGATAAAAGGAGGCTAATGTTTGTCCTAATATCAGATAGAGTGAAGCTCCCCACTCCTTACTCTTTTTATCAATATTGCCTTTGAGCCAGGAGTGATGGCACATGCTTAGAATCCCAGTACCTGGGAGGCTGAGACAGGAGGATTTGGATCCATGGCCAGCCTCAGCTACTTAGTGAGCCCCTCCCCAACTTAGTGAGACTCTGTTTCAAAATAAAGAATAAAATATAGGGGTGGGAGTGTAGCTCAGAGGTAGAATGCTTCTGGGTTCAATCCCCAGTACCACAAAAAAAAAAAATAGCCTTTGAAGTTCAAAGCTGTGGTGAACTCCACGGCTGAAATTCTGGCTTTCTGATTCCTGTTCTATCAAAGACAAGTGCAGAAAGGATGACAAGATGAAGACGGAGGAGAGCAAAGTCTCAGGGGAAGTGGTTTCCCTGCCTGGCTTCCCTTTCCTGTCAATTCCTGAAATTCTCCCCCTTGATTTGTAACGGATACTAAATATTACGTGTACACTTCAACAGAAGCATTATCATTTGGATTTGGGAACAGGATCATCTCAAACTTGGTGAGATTCTTACTGCAGGATGGATTGCATGCGCAGACATAGCTCTGCTGTTGGCTGTTAGGGAGGAGGTGAAGAGCAAGGGCTGGACTTGCTGACTGGACTCTGTAACTGCCCTAATGACCACCCGGGGATGAAAGCAGCCTGCCTCAGCCTGGGTGCCAGGAAACCTGAGCCGTGGTCCAGTTTCTGCCAGGGACATGTGGTAAAATGACTCTAGGAGCCCTGTGGTTCTTCTCTGCGCTGCTTTTGTATGCGTTATCTCAGTGTGCCCTGGCAGCAGCCCTGTGGAGAGCTGGGAGGAAAAAAAAAAAAAAAATGCTTCCCCGCTCCAATTTGACAGGTAATGAGGTGGAGGCTCAGAGAAGTTATGCAATTTAGCATGAATACAAGCTAAGGAAAGCTAGATCTATCCACTTCATTTACTCATTTAATAATAACATGGTGCTAGCCGGGCATGGTGGCACATTCCTGTAATCCTAGTACTTGGGAGGCTGAAACAAGAGGATTGCAGGTTCAAGGCCAGCCTCAGCAACTTAGTGACCCCTCCACAACTTAGTGAGATCTTGTTTCAAAATAAAAAATTAAATAGGGCTGGGGGTGTAGCTCAGAAGTAGAATGCTGCTAGGTTCAATACCCAGTACCATAAAATAATAATAATAGTAATAGTAATAATAATAATAATAATAATAATAATAGTATGGTACTAGCCAGGCATGATGGCCTATGCCTATAATCCCAACACTTGAGAGAATGAAATAGGATTGCAGACTTGAGGTCAGCCTCAGCAATTTAGTGAGACCCTCAGCAATTTAACAAGACCCTATTTCAAAATGAAAAATAAAATAGGGCTGGGGGTATTGCATGGAGGTAGAATGCCCTTGGGTTCAGTCCCCAACATCACACACACACACACACACACACTAGCATGGTGCTAAACACATGGACCTTGGAGCCCAATTGCTTAGGTTTGAATCCAGGATCTGCTACTTCTTGCCTTTCTACTTAACTACTGCCCCTCTCTTAACTCATCTCTAAGATGGGCATAATGATAGTAGTTAGCGCCAAGTGTTGTTGGGAGAATTAAATTAGATAACATGCATACAGTGCTTAGAAAAATCCCTGGCCCAAGTGTTTGATATTACTATTATTATCGCACACCAGATCAGTGTCCCCCCGAACGCAGGCTCAGAAAAAGATTGAACAAGCTGTACTGAACTGATTATTGTAGGTAACAAAATAACTCTTCCCCATAGATGTCCTTGTCCTAATCCTCTGAGCCTTGAGCATGACCTTACTTGGCAAAAGGAACTCTGATATGACTGATTTAAGTGATAAAGTGATCTTGATATAGGTAGATAATCTGGGCTTACAGGACTGGGCTAATCACAGGGGACCTGACACCTGGAGGAGGGGGACAAAGGAAGAACTTGAGCAGCCGTTGTTGGCTTTCAGGACAGAAGGTTATAAACCAGCAGCCTCTAGAACCTGGGAAGGCGGAGGAGGGGGAGAATCTCCAAATTTTAAAAGCCCGCCCCTAGAATCTCCAGGAGACAATGCAGCTCTGTTGACACCTTGAACTTATCCCAGGGGAAATCATTTCAGACTTGAACCCGAAGAACTGCAAAATAATAAATTTGCGTTATTTTAAACCATGAGCTTGGTGGTAATTTGTTACTGTGCAATGGGAAACCAATGTAATTATCTATATGAGAAAAACTATTTCAGTTTGATTTCTCTCCTCAGACCACACACCAGAAACCAATTTCAGGTGAATAAAAACACAAACATGAAGACAAAACTTTCAAACTTTTGGAAGAAAATATAGAGTCGTTTATGACAACTGAATAGGGGGAATTTTCTTAAAGAAAAAACATAAGCTATGAACTAAAATATTGATAAGTCTAACCACTCTAAAATTAGGAATTTGTTTTCGGCAATTCTGCGACAAACCATTTGTGGTGGCACTCACCTACAATCCCAATACTTGGAAGGCTGAGACGAGAATCAGAGGTTCAAGGACAGCCTCAGCCACTTAGCAAAAATCTCAGCAACCTAGAAAGACCCTGTTTGAAAGCAAAAAATTTAAAAAAAAGAGCTGGGGTTGTAGCTTGGAAATAGAATGCCCCTAGGTTCAATCCCAAGCACCATAAAAAATAATACTGTGACAAGACAAATCAGAGACTGGTGAAAGATATTCACAGCTAATTAATCATAGAAGAATTAATTCCAGAATCAAGAACTGTGAAAAAAAAGTAAGTCAGTAAGAAGACAATTAAATAGGATATAGGTAAAATATATCAATAACCTTTTTTTTTTTTTTTACAAAAGAATCACCAATAAACCTATGAAAAAGCCCAATGCCAATCTTTAATTAATAAAAAACTTTCATAATAATTAAGATCAACCCTCATTAGCAAAATGGGACAGGCAAATTTTCACACCCACCAGACAGGCAAAAATATACAGGTCCAAACACATTGAGTATTTCATAGTTGACAAACTTTTTTTTTTTTTTTTGGCGGTACTGGGGATTGAACTCAGGGGCATTCTACTTCCAAGCTACACACCCAGTCCTATTTTTTATTCTTTATTTTGAAACAGGGCCTCACTAAGTTGCAGAGAGCCTCACTAAATAGCTGAGGCTGGCCTCGAACCAGGATCCTCCAGGCTCAGCCTCCCAAGTACTGGGATTACAAGCATGCGCCACCACACCTGGCTCAACAAGAAACTTTTGACATGGTTAGTGGAAGTGCAAGTAGTGCAACTACTTTGGAAACCACCTTGGAAAATAAACTGGCACGAACTTGTAAGATGAAATATACCTCCTTTTCAAGGCATATACCTCTTCAGAAACTATACCCTGGAGAAACTCTTGCTCCTTTGCACAAAGAAATATGCACAAGAAAGGTCATAGCAATACAAATGGTAGTAGCAAAAACCTGGGAAAAACTCTGGATCTATGAACAGGAAAATAGGTAAATTAATTAGATATTAGACCCAGGACATGGAAAACTGGGAGCAAAAATGAACCACAGCTATACAGTTCAAGAAGATAAATCCCACAAACCTGTTAAGCAACAAATGCCAATTGCCAGAGAGTATCAGCACCATGATGCTATTTATATAAGGTTCAAAAACAATGATATATGTAACAGGCATATGGTTAAAATGACCAAAAAATACAGGAAGGGGAGATGATAAACACAAAATGCAATCTATTGTTTGTCTCTAAGAATGAGATGTGATCAAGGACGGACTCAGAGAGGCCTTCGATATGTTATTTTTTTAATTAGCTAATGATTATATGTGTGTTTTACTCTTATGCTTAAAATGTATATATGTATTGTATATAATTTTTATGCATGAAGTAACGTTTGGGAATTTTTTAGATCAGGGTGACTACGTGGTTTTCAGTTATACTTTGGCCATTTCATTCAACCATTCATTCAGAAATACTTTCACAATTCTTGCAATATTATAGGCATTGTTCCAGGTCTAGAGATATCTGGGAAGTCAAACAGGTATAGCCCTACCTTCAAGAAGTGTATGTTGTAGAGAGAACCATGAAAATTAATCCAATAGTCATACAATTAAACACATCATTACAAACTCAGATAACTGCTATGGGAAAGACGCAAGGAACCAGGAGAGTAATAGAGAAGGGCCACCCCACCTTACTTCTGCATAAACTTCCATTGTGTTAAAGCCACTCAGACACCATGTTCTCTTTTTCTGCAACACTGGCCTTTTTTTTTTTTTTTTGTACTGGGGATTGAACCCAGGGGCATTCTGTCTCTGAACTATACCCCCAGCCCTTTTGTATTTTTTATTTTAAAACAGGATCTTGCTAAGTTGCTGAGACTGGCCTTGAACCTGCGATCCTCCTGAAGTATTAGGTTTATAGGCATGTGCCATCACGCCCAGCTTGCAGCACTGGCCTTCTTGACTAATAAAAGATTGTAAGGCCACAGAGTGATGACAGGGACCAGGTGGGAAGTGATGGCAACTTGGACTAGAGTTACTAGATTAGAGAGGGGAGCGAGCTCAAGGGAAGCGTGGAGGACCCCTGGACGGGTGGAGGTGGAGGGCTGGAGGCAGGGGAGGCAGAGGCATCAAGGCAGACTCCTGAGCTTTTTGGCTTGCACACCTGGGTGGATGGAGACATTCCCCCACCCCATGGTTATTCTGTGCTTTTCTTGATGTCTTGGTAGATGGCACCTGCCTGACAGCTGTCACAGTGCTCCACCCATAGCTACAAGCCACCTTCACCCAGTCTGCAGCTCTCCCCAACAGCTCCAACTCAGATCTTGGGTGAGCTAGGCCGGGTTCCCAGTGAGCTGCAGCTGTTGGAAACTGCCCAGCACCTGACACAATGGTGAGCGCATAGTAAGGGCCCCGTTGATATTTATTGACATTTCAAAAAGAAAAAGAGGGAGGGGGCTGGGAGCAAGACATTGGCACGCCAGGGGACCTTCTACCAACCTGGTCTGAGCCACTCTCCTTTCTCACCTGCATTAACAGTGCCTCTGCTTCTAACCCCACCTCTCCTGAAGTCATTTCCAATGCATCACAGTGAACCTGTTAGCTCATGAGTCAGGCTCAGCGACCCTATGCTCCTCACCAGGGTGTCTCCACCTGGGCACGGTGGGCATGTGGGTCAGTCCTTGCTGGGGACGGGAGGGGATTGCTGCTCTGTGCTGCAGGATGCCCAGAGCATCCCTGGCCTCCTCCTCATGGACGCCGGCATCTCACCTCTCCTTATTGTGCCCTACAGTTGTGACAATGGAAAACACTACCAAATGTGCGCTGGGGGCAAAGTCCTCCTTCACATCCCAAGCTCTGCCGTATCTCCCCTCTCCTGGGGAGAGCAGATGAGACTGTGCCCTCACTCCCTCCCCCTCCCCCACCTTTAATCCCTTCCCCAAGCTGCTGACTCATTCCATCCCCTCTGGAGGTTCTATTCCAATGCCACCCCTTCTTTGTAAGGCCAACTCAAGATGCCTTTTGGGAAATTAAAATCCCACCGTATTAGTTTGCCAACGTTGACATAACAAAATACCACATGCTGGGTGGCTTAAACAACAGAAATATATCTTCTCGCAGTTGTGGATCCTGGAAGTCCAAGATCAAGGCATGTGCAGGTGGGGTTTCTCCCGAGGCCCGTCTCCTTGGTTTGCGGATGGCTGGCTTTTCTCCAAGGCCTCATCTGGCCTTGCATCTGCGTGCTGGCCTTCGTGTTGTGTGCACAAACTTGCACTCCTTGTAATTTAATCACAGTTTACAGTCCAGGCATCTTGAGAGGCACTAGGGACCAGGGCTTTGATACGTGAATTTGTGGGGAGGTACCATTCCTCCACCACCAATCACCCCACTATCATTTATCGGTCTGACTTACTGAATATCTGACTTATGCACCAGTGTCTTTTTCTCTTTCCATCCTCCATTAGGATGCTGTATTCTCTAAAGGCCTGGATGTTAGCCCATTTTACCCATCACTGCTGGCTGTGCCCAGCAGAGGGCCCGACGCATACTGAGTGCTGGATCGTTGTTCCTTCCAGTGATGAGCAAGCATAGCTTCTCCAAGAACTAGCTTCCCACTGGGGGAAATCGCTTCTGGGCCTCCACTTCCCTGTCTAGTGGTGGGGCTAGGTTCCAGAATAGAGAGAGAATTCTCTTCTGTTGGAATCCAAGTGCCCACCTGGTTCAGGTTCCCTCAAGGCCAGCCTGAGGCAAAGCTTAGTGTGAATGCTTCTCTGGGACGTGCCATCCCAGGGCAGATGGAGCCCGGGAGAAGGCCGAGGCAGGGCAGGGTGAGGAGCAAATAATGGGTGGGGTGTTCCACGCAGATAAGCTAGCTCTTCTTCATCCACAGGGCCAGATGCCTGGCCACACAGGACAGCTCCAGAGAGACTGTGGGAACAGTCTAGGGAAGGAGAAAAGCAAGCCTCCCCCCACTCCACCGCCACCTTCCACTGGCCAGATCTGGCTCTTTGGGGAGCTGATGCCTGTAGGGGAGCTGGATCCCCGGCCCTCAGGAGGCAGGCTTCCTCCTAACCTGGAAGCAGTGGGAGGAGCCAGAGGGGCGTGGCTCATGCTGCAGGGAGCAGAGGAAGAAGGGTAGTCAAGACCAAGGTCCCTGATCACCGGAGGTCTGGCAAGACTCAGAAAAAATGTGAGCCAGGCTATGTTGTGCCTAAGACACGTGTGTATGTGGGGGGGGTGGGGAGGTGAGGTAGGTGAGTGAAACAGCTGGAACACCCAGCATCTAGACAGAAGTCAGAAAGAGCTCAGGTGGGCATCTGGGTAGACTCCCCGGGCCCCAGGAGCTGGGTGGACTTGGTCCTTGGAAAGTCTTGACAGAATCCCTGTCCCCCGAAGGCTGGCCTCATGAAACAGTCCTCGCAGGCCCTCGAAGAGGGAGGGAGGGAACTCATTACCTGCCAGGCCAGGCTCCAGGTACTCTGATCCCTGCTGGGAGCCCCCAAGCAGCTGGGAGCAACTTTTTTAGCAACAGGCAGTGGGTGCCTAGCTCCTCCCAGCCTCGCCTGTGATGGGAGCTCTGCAAACCTTCTTAAACTCTGGCAGCCCCCTGCTGTCTCCGAAGGAGGAGGGGACTTGGCAGCCACCACGCCTGGGGAGGAGGGTGTTTTCTCCTGCGTGGGCCACAAGTGTTGGTTTTTGCCTCCATTGGGGGCAGGCCCCTCCCTCCAGAGGTTATGATACGCCCAAAGAGCCCAGCGGTTGCACACTTGTCTCTCGGGAGGCAGTGGGCGAGGGAAGCAGATCCTGGTGTGTAAACGTGGGGAGGGGGTGTCTGATGGGGTGACGGGCTCTGACTGGCGCTGCCGGCTGCCTGCGGAGGCTGATTACAGGGCTGGGTCCTGCGGCCCTGGATGTGGGTGCAAGGAGTTGTGTATGCACTTGGCTGTCAAGGTGGGGGTGATGGTTGCCCTGGTGACCGGGCTGGGAAGTGGGTTGGCCTTGCAGACAAAAGTGCTGGAAAGAAAATATAATAAGTACCAGTTAGAGTCTCTCTCTCTCCTTTTTTTTTTTTTTTTTTTTCTTGGTTGGAGCACCAGTTTGAGTGGGCTTTGCTACCATCATAAGTGATGGGCAGCTTTTAGCAGCTGGACCCACCCTACCCTGTTCTGGTTCTCTGCCAGACCTCAGCTCTACCCCCCACAAAGTCTGCAGAGCTAGCTTAGAAGACCTGCGTACCCAGTTAGCGCTGGGAGCTGGGTGGGACAAGCCCCTCCCCTCCCAGGCCCCACTTGTACCCCGTGCCCTTGAAAATTCTTTTACCAAAATGAAAAACCCTTTTACCTTCTGATTCCTGGGTCCCACTCCAGACAGTGTGATTCAGTAGGTTGGGAGCCTGGCCTGGGAACCCGCATCTCAGCCGTTCCACCCACAGTTCCCCCAGATGCAGCGCACCTGCGTTGCAGACCCACGGCCATCTGGCTCTGACAACACTAGCTTCACGCTCAGATAGGACGACTTAGCGGTAGCTCATGTGAGCCTCAATCCCCTTGCCTCTCTAATGGGGAGCGGGGACAGCAGATCACACAGAGGGTCAGAAGCGAGGAGGTCACAAGCGTAACACAGTGCCCAGCTCTCCAGGGGGAGGTCTGAAAAGTGTACTCCTTTTAACCAGTCATTTTTGTGACTCCATAATGGCTCTACTATGCCTTTTCCCAGATGCTCGTTCTTCCCCAGCCAAATCCCGAATCTAGGGAAGCAGTTTCTGCTTTGCAATAAGCAGAGCATCACCAGGCTAGCACTCAGACAGAGGAGGAGGGAGGGACTCTCACAGCTGGGGTGCACACGCCAGAGTCTCAGCTCCTATAATCTATTACCATGGCAATCATAGCCGCAATGACCTCTGTGGGGGTAACGTGACGTCCTCCAACATAGAAGGGCTCTGGATGCAAATGGCCGTTTCACAAGCAACCACCCCAACGCCCCCTCTACTTTTCCAGGATCTACCGACGGTTGCTGGAAAACAGGACTTTGCTGAATCTCACTGCAAAGTCCCAGCACCTAACACAGTGCCTGGAATACACTGTGTACTCAATAAATGCTGGTCCGATGAATAAATCTAGTGCAAATCTCATCCAATTGACTCTCTTAAGCAACCATGAGTATCATTTAGGAAGAAGATACAGTGGAATTAGGACGCCAGGCATCTGCCAGTCCAGATCCCTTTCCCACCTATACCTTTGGGAAAATTGCATTTCAACATCCTTAAGTGGCATGTAGTCACCTTGGCATTAATACAGGGCTCCCTAGGAAAGCCGAGGTATGCAGACACAACTGACCAGCCAGCCCCCTCAAACCTTATTTTTTTGTAGTGGGGATTGAACCCAGGGGAGTTCTTAACTCTAAGCTACATGTCCAGCCTTATTTTATTTTTTTTTAATTCAAAATAGGGTCTCACTAGGTTGCTGAGAGTCTCCCCAAATTTCTAAGGCTGGCTGTGAACCTGTGATCCTCCTGTCTCAGCCTCCCAAATACTGGGATTATAGATGTGTGCCACCACGCATGGCTCCCCACAAAAAAAAATTTGAAATAGTTTTGTCTCAATCATTTTGTTTACAAGAGATCTTCTGAACCAGAGTAGTTATTAATACTTCAAACTCTCTATACCACAAGAAACAATCTTTCCCTGGCAGGGACTCGCTTCCCCTAGCCATGAATTTTTTATGCCTTGTCAATTCCCATCCTTTTTTTTCTTGAGGACTGCCTGGGGGCGGGGGGAGGGATCGAAATTGCTGAAATTCGAACCTGCTCAGCATTGCAGCTGATTAACCAATCTTCCAAAAGGAAAGGAAATTAAAACTCTTGGTCCAAAACTTTAAAAAAAGCCAGGCATGGTGGTGCATGCTTGTAATTCCAGTACTTGGAAGGCTGAGATAGGAGGATCACAGGTTTGAGGACAGCCTCAGCAAGTAGTGAGACTCTCACCAACCTAGTGAAACCCTGTTTCCAAATAAGAAATAAAATCGGGTTGGGGGTGTAGCTTGAAGGTAGAATGCCTCTGAGTTCAATCAATCCCCAGTACTACAAAAATAAAATAAAATAAAATAAAAAATTATTCAAAGAATTAATACATCTTAATACATCTATTCTGTCTGCCACTGATAGAAAATTGAGTTTTGGTCAGGGAGGCCTGTGCTTAAGAAGTAACATTTGCTCATTGGCTAACCAAATGTCTGCTGGGTACTTACCGTGCAGAGGCAATGATAGCTGTATGGGCCTGCTGCCTGACGTTGACTAGTCCCCAGCTCAGCAAAGCCCTGAGTTTGGTTCTCAGCTGTGTCTGTCTTGAGCTTCTTGACAAGTATAACTTCGATCATGTGTTTTGCAAGTGAAGCCCGGTGGGCCCCTGGTGCATGGCTCTGAGCAGGGGGACAGGGCAATGTGCCTGCCCACTTCTCCTTGCTGCTCCATTGGCACAGAGCATTTGCGATACCCCATGAACGTGGAATTCTGGTGGATCTGGGACACATGGGAGTTCAGAGGGGCTCAAGTAAGTCCAGGGAAGTGTGTTCTACCCAGAGGCCGTGCCTCCCGTGCAGAGAGAAGGCCACGACTTGATTGAACAGCGATAACCAAAGACCCATCACAGGCGTCTTGCCACCAGCTCACACCCAAGACAACTGCAGGGAGGGAAGAGGGAGGATCTGGCGCCCAGAGCACCTTCTCTCCCAGGACAGGAAGGTTGAAGTTGGCAGGATGTGCTCATGTCAAGGAGGGAAAGAAAAACAGGTGAGTTTGATTTTAGTGTCTCCACTGGCCTGGTAAGAACAAAATAAACATTCGAAAACAAGCTATGAAATACAAATGGTGTAATTTCAGTGATTTCACAAATGAATTAGATGTACAGATGCTTGCACTTGAAATTAGCATTGCATAACGTAAAGAAGAATGCTAAAATTCATGCTAGTAATTTTTAAATTTAGTTTTTTTCTTTACTTAGAGCAACATTAGATAACAAATGAAAGTACAAAAGTTGAATGAGAAAGGAAAAGCTGCATGGCTTTTAATGGCATTTTTTTCCTCCAACTTTTTGATCAAGGAGCTTCCCATTTAATTTTTTAATTTTGAAACAGAGCCTCACTAAGTTGTGGAAGAACTTGCTAAGTTGCTGAGGCTGACTGTGAACCTGTGATCCCCCTGTCTCAGCCTTACAAGTACTAGGATTACAGGCACAGATGTGAGCCACCACACCTGGCCAAGAAGTCTCCCATTTTTATTGTGCATTTTGGCTTTGCAAATTCTGTAGCTAGTTGTGGTATCCATCACCATGCTGGACACAGGTCACAAGGTGGAAAAGCACCACCTGTCTCCAAAGAGCTCATTCCTTCTACTTCCATTCTTTTAGAAAATGTCCCACCCTGACAGAACAAGCAAGTCAACTATATTAAAGGAAGTGAGAAGGACCAAAGGACTGACTTCATAGAGTCACTGAGAATCAAGTGAGTTAGTATAAATGAAAAGCGGAAAAAACTTCCTGTGGCATAGAGTTATTCTAAGGTGATGATGATGATGATGAAGAAGAAGAGGAGGAGGAGGAGGAGGAAGAAGAAGAAGAAGAAGAAGAAGAAGAAGAAGAAGAAGAAGAAGAAGAAGGCGAAGGTGGCGGCTAGTACTACTAGTACTACATTATTCTAATGTGATGATGAAGAAGAAGAAGAGGAAGAGGAGGAGGAGAAGGAGGAGGAGGAGCAGGAGGAGGAGGAGGAGGAGGAAGAAGAAGAAGAAGAAGAAGAAGAAGAAGAAGAAAAAGGAGAAGAAGAAGGCTAGTACTACTAGTACTACAGTTCAAGCATTCCTAATCTGATCATCTGAAATTTAAAATGCTCTGAAATGGGGCAGGGTAGGGCCTAAAGGGGAGGAGAAAGTATGTGATATGACTTTGTATCTAGGGGATAAATTAAATCTTTATATCACTCATTCTTTAGAAAGACAGGTAGAGGAGCCGATGTAGTGTCACATGCTTATAATCCCAGCATTTGGGAGACTGAGACCAGAGCATCTGGGTTCGCGGCCAGTCTCAGCTACCTAGTGAGGCACTCCAAAACTTAGTGAGACCCTGTTTAAAGAATAAAAAAAATAAAAAATAGGGCTGGGGGTATAGCTCGGAGGTAGAATGCTCCTGAATTCAATCCCCAGTACTGCAAAAAAAGAAAAGAAAGAAAGACAGGTAGAGGAGGCTACAGAGAAGCTCAGTGGTACAAGTGCTTACCTAGCATGCAAGGATCCCTGGTTCAATCCCCAGTATTGCAAACAAAACACTAAAAAATCTGAAGGGTGAGGGTGAGCAAGATTGTGCCAGCAAATCTTTGGCCTGCAGGGATGGGAGTCTCTCCTTCTAAGGCCAAAGGAAAGAGAGGAGATGGCCAAGACACGAGGTATAGTAGTACTAAGAGTCTAAGATTCTTAAAGACAGTGATGTTTGATAGTTAGCACAAAGTTGTTTGCATTGTTGAGTTGTAAAAGGCACCCCCTTTGCCAGTAAATTGTTAATAAAACTGGCCCCAGAGGCAAAGCCACTGTGTCCTGCGAGTGGGACTTCATCACCATAAGGAATGACTTAATCATTTTTACATCTCCCAGTGTGTCTGGCACTTGGCAAGAAATTGATGACTACTTATTATAAGCAAGGGAGAAAGATAGAAAAAAAATGTCTAAGGAACAGACACAAATGAGAGAGTGAACAATGATCCTTGCACGAGGATTGCCCCAACCCTCACATCTGGGTACCACTCGCTGTCCACCCCACACACCTGCATGAGGCAAAGTGCAGACAGGAGGTGAGGCTGCACTTGCTCTTTATATTTGGAGAGCCAGCTTATAAACAGGTACTGCGGTCCCCACGACTAAAAGCACCTCCGGAGCAAGGCAAGGGCAGAACAGCTTGCATTCAGGATAAAATGGACTGAGCTGGTGTTGCGTCCTACGCAACATGGGGTAGACCAACCAGACCAGCCGCCTTCGCCTGCCGGGACCAATCGAGAAAGAGTGTCGACAGCCGGGCTCACCACTCTGGGGAGTCAAGATAACCCCCCCAAAAACTGCACAGAGCCGGGAGTCTAGTCAGCGACCAGGCACTGCAGCATCTCAGCTTTATTCGAACAAGCAATAGTATATATAGGAATGTCAGATAAGGAGGTGAAGCCGGGGCAGGAGCCAATGGGAGCAGATCTCGTCACCAGTTGCTGGGGAGAGGGAGGTAGGCCGTTTCTTGACCCACCGGTTTTCCTAGGGCGGAGGGGTCATATTTGACCAAAAAAAGGTCAGAGCCTGCGAGTGCCCAATGCCACATGACATGGGGTGCCCCTACAAGCTGGTATCCCGCTTCCACCCGCAAGACCATGCAAGGATCCTGAATGCTAGGCGCTGGCATGATTGCATCTGTCTTGGCAAACAGAGCCAGAGGCAGTCCGTTGCCACCTGTTTCTCCACAACACCTGCGAATGCTCATCCCTGACTCACACCGGCTCACTGTTTCATAAGAGGGGGCAGCTCCCTTCCTTCTCCTGTGTCACCGCGATAATTACTGACAACAATAATTTGAACCATGAGAACTTGCAATTCTCTAGCAACACGCAGAAGTAGTGTCATTTAGAGAAAAATAATCTCCCGAGTACTGGGTAATGCAGACCATTGTGTTCTGCTTCCGATTGCATGCCAAGCTTAAGACATGGCTGTGAATGGAATTCGAATCATTCATTCATTCATGCATTCATTTATTCATCTCATACCAATAGAGCTCCCAGCAACCTGGCAGGCACTGTAGAGCTGAAATCTGGCCTTATACCTCCCCAAATTTTGGTCTGCCAAGACAATGACCATTTAATGCTAGGGTTTAGGGGAATATAACATACATCACAGATATCCAAGGACACCTTCGCTGCTCTCTTTGAGGTAACCTACTATAAAGGTTCAAGTGTCAAACCAGAAAACTACAAACCCCAGACATGACAGTGAACAGATGGGGAATCAGTGAAGGGCCAAGGAAGAACTGAGATCAAAAAGAAGGGAGGTGGGAAATAGGATTCTTCACATGGCAATCGTAAGAGTCCTACCAAAGCCAGGCATAGTGATGCACACCTGTAATCCCAGTACTTAGGAGGCTGAGACAGGAAGACCACAGGTTCAAGGCCAGCCTCAGTAAATTAGACCCTGTCAAAATAAAATATAAACTACAGCTGGGTGTGTAGTTTAGAGCTAGAATACCCCTGGATTCAATCCCTGATACTACAACAACAACAACAAAAGAGTTCTACTGGTGAACACACTTTAACCCGGTGGCAGCCAATCCTGCTTCCCTTTTAAATACTGCATTGTGCTCCTCTGACTCTCTCCTCTCTGAACTTTCATGGCAGGCAGGAGGGAAATGCAAATAAAGCATGTTCTCTAAGATCACTCGAGCAACAGAAAACGGGAGAGATTGATGGATTTAGAAACTAAGGCAGATCTGAAGCATAGCTATTCTAAGCTACTCCAGCAAAACTGTTCCCAGCACAGCTCAGAGTAAACGGCAGCAGCACACGCAGATAAAAGTAGTTGCTCTAAAAATTAGCTCCAGACCCATGAAACAGCTTCAGGAATACTACAGCCTGTCAGGCTTTTTGTGAAGTGACTACATTGCAGTCGACCCTGGAGAGGAAATCGATGTGTGCACAAGATCCACATTCCGCGGGACTCCAGCCGTCCACACACACAGCCTGGACCCAAACACCACTTACTTAACAGAGCTTCGAGCCTGTTGCTAGGTAACCGCGGCTGCCTGGCACGAGTGCGTGACCATGCTGCTGCTGGTGTCAACTTGTTCCACCAGCGTCATGGTGTGGACGTACCTAGGGAATGGGGTGTGGGGTTTCGCTTCTCATCACCTGTGCAGTGTGTTATTGGACAGAGGCCTACAGAATCTGTTCCAGAACAAAATGAAATAACAGAGGAGTTACGGAAGAACTGCGGGAGAGAGGAAAAGATATGAGCCTTGGTGTGACAATCCACAGAGGTCTAGCAGGGACCACACCTGGCCCAGGTGGCCGCCCATCATCTTCTGTCCTTCTCTTTCAAATGCTGTATTGCCCTACTGAGCAAGTGTAGGCCCCTAGGACTCGAGGTCAGAAGAACGAGGGACCATCATTTCCAATACAGCTATGGTTACAGTCACCCTAAGCCACTCTCACTCCTGGTCTAAGGGGTACAAAGGCCACTAGGAGGGAGACGGCATCCCCTTCCCCAGGAGTGAGAGGGTCGAAGGCGATCGGTGGTCCCCCTAGGGGCTCTGTCCCACTGTTCACCCTGGTCCAGAACCTGGGTGGTCATGAGCCCAGGCATTAGTAGCTGCAGTTTCCCAGAATTCCACAGTCACCCTGGATTCCAGAAACTCTGGAGGTGGTTGGTTTCTTTCTGAGCTTGGAGAATGGTTTGTAGGTCACTTCTCTTAGGAAAGCAAGTGGTCCCAAGATAACTCATGATTATTTCCTCCAGCTTTATCGATGTAAAACTGACTAACAGAAATTGTATATATTTAAGATACACCATGAGATGTTTTGATACACATATACATTGTGAAATGATTACCTTGATCAAGCTAATTAGCATATCTATCACTTCACCTTAGTTATATGTGTGATAAAAACACTTAGCAATTTTCAGAAGTATACCTTATTATTTTTATTAACATTTTATTAACTATAATCACTGTGTGGAGATTAGCTCTCCAGAACCTAATCACCTGAGAACTACAACTTTGTACCTTCTGGCCAACATCTCCCTATTCCCCTCACCCCTGGCTTCTGGTTATTTACCCTTCTGCTCTCAGTTTGACTTTTTAAGTTCCACCTCAAAATTACTCAGTTGTCCTCTCAGCTGGTTTTGACATCACTTGACTTGTCTCACTGGACTGTCAATTTTCAATATATTGATTGACCCAATGACGCAGTAGCCCTGGCAGGCACAGCGCCTCCCACAGGCTGGAAATGAAATAGCCATCAGCCTTCTCTATCACCTGTCTGAGCATCTCTGGTGATCCCTCATCGTCCCAGCAAGCGGTTCCTCCTTCCTCCTGTCCTTCGTCCATGGATCCCTAGGATATGCTTACTTGTGTGTGTGTAAGTTTGATTTGACAGTTTTATAAAAACCAAATCAGAACCAGCCTCCAGGCTGTCACCACATCTTGGCAGAGGAGATCCTCCACTACAAGTCTAGACAGAGCCTGGCACCCAAGTCCATTCTCAGTACCCTGTCCTGTGGCTCCTCAGACCAAGCCCTCCTTCTCAGCACCCATGGAGGGGTCTGTGCGCTGCAGAGAGCAGATGGCAGGGCGACTACAGGGGCCCACTCTTGACATTGCTAAGGGGACAGGGGCTCCTCTTACAAGCTGTGTGGGCACAATACACTCATGGGTGTCATTGGTAGGCACTAGTCTTCCAACTAAGTAATGTGTCAGTTAAACTCACTAAGTCAAAAAAGGAAGGAAAAAAAAAAAAAAAAAAGAAACCCACCCAGTTGGAAGTATTAGCTATATTTTGAACGCTGGCCCTTTGTTTTAATGACTACCACATCTTCAAGCATGGCTGTGTTTGAGAGCCACTTGCTATGAAGTGCTACTGTAGAGAGCCGCATTCTTTTACATTCTGTTGGTGGTGGTAAGCTGTGTACCTTGGATTTTAATCTTCCTTAGTCACCATTTTCATTCTGTCACTTTTCTGTTCAAAAACTTGAGCTGATGTGTAAATCCTATTGGAGCCAGTCCAAGGTCTTGCCCCGGTACTTGTTATGCAAAGTCCCTCTCCAACTTAGCCTCCTGACTTTAATCAGGATCGATTCCTCTGCTGGTTGCTGGAAACCATGCTCATGCCTGACTCCATTGTGCATTTATGCTGTCCCCCACTGTGAATGCTCCCCACTTCCACCACTAAGAGGAACTCACCTTGCCCTTTGAAGTGCACTGTATACCTGCTTTCCACCGAGAACTGTCTTGCACGTCTATACCTCTTCTCTCCTCAGTCTGGGCTCCTCCACCATCTATGCTCATGGTTTGTTTGGGTCTTCCATAGTATGATGGTTTAGATTTAGAATGTCCCCCTAGCCTCACAAAAACAAGGTAACAATGTTGGAAGAGGGACTTGGTTGCTAAGGAAGAGTCCCTGGGGGGTGTGGCCTTGGGGATAATATGGATTTAGAAACTAAATCCTTCCTCTCCCTGTCTCTCCCTGCTCTCTCTCTCTCTGCTTCAGGCCTCTACGATGTGAGAATGGAGCCTTGCTCTCTCCCACTCTCTGCTTCCTGCTGTCATACGCTGAGCTCCACAGACCTGGACTGAACCTCTGAAATCTCCAAAAACTGTGAGCAAATAAATCTTCCTTCCTCTAAGTTATGTAGTCAGTCACTTTGGATTACATCAGTGATAATATTACCAAGACAATATACTTTCCTGTGTTTTATGTCTATTTCAGATGTGAAAGGTGACACAGTATAATAGGAAGCTCGTTCGGTTTGGAATTGAGTCTCAACTTTGTTGCCTATTAGCTGTGTCTCCTTGGGAAAGTTTAATCTCTCTGGGCCTCAGTTTCCCCATCTATAAAAAAAGATCCTACCTTGCATGATTGTGGTGATTGGACACAAATGCACAAGGTACACACACAAGAAGTTTAACAATGGTGGCCAACACTGGTGTTCGTAACCTCTAAGGCCTCCTTCTTTTGGTCTTCTCAGGGTCGTAATTAAAAACAGCCAGCTGGCTGCCATGGGGCAGACAAGCAATGACTTCCTCCTCCTCATCTTAATCCTGTCTGAACATGCAAACTCCTCCGACCTCCCTCCCAGCACACACAAAACGCCACCGGCCTCTGTTGGCTCAGGAGATAAACTATTCACGTTGGTCGGGGAGTGAGGTTTCCTCCTTCTTGGCGGCTCAGTCTGGGCATTTCAGGTAAGTGTATACTCTTCAAGTCACTCCACCCTGCAGGCCCAGCCCAAGGCCACCTCCCCAGAAGCCTCCCTCAGTCTCCCAGTGAGGCCTCGGCTCCTGACATGTGGGAGTTAGACAAGGTAACCTATGAAAATCCTTCAGGATTGCTCTGAGCACTGTGGGGGTGGCAGCTGTCCCCTTCCTAACCCACATCCCACACCTCCCACAGGCCCTCCTGACCATCCACAGGAGCTGCAGGATGAGACCGCCTTGCCTCCAGCCTCCTGTTGGGTTCTGCTAATAAGGAAGAAGGAACACTGACAAGGAACAGGAGGGAAGAGAGTGTTACTTGGGTACTGTTTCCTTCTAGAAATGTCCCTGTGGGTGCTGAAGGCTGAGGATATCGCCTGTGTCAGAAGCCCCCTCCTCAGGGCTTTCTCCCTCTCCAGGGCCTGACAGCAGCTCCTTCTCTTCCCCGATATAGGCTGTCTGACACCACTAGCCCCCAAAGTACTGCACTGCCCTTTGGATCTCCGACCCCTGTCCCTACCTGTGTAAACTGTCCCTTTATTGAACTCTCCTGATATCTCCCAAGTCGACAATGTCAACTTTTCTTGCCAGGACCCCGATTGAGACATGGACTCTCTAAATATTATACATAGCAGTTTTGTCTTGTCAAAGGCTATAGGTTAGCCAGGTTCCCCGAGACTCTTCTGGGTGTGTTTTATTAAAAGACCATTGTAAATATAGAGATATTTTTAAGATTGCTGTTAGTATGAATGTAAAGTTCATATGAATTTTAAATACTTATCCTTGAGGTTCCCCAGGAGTGTGTCTGGGGCTCCTGGGACCTGGGGGCAGAATCCGGCCCCATCGCCATGCATGCTCCAAGGAGGAGATTGAGAAGACGCTGTGTAGCCTTCGTGACAGGGGCGTGCGTCCCTGTCACTGCGCCCTGCTGGGAGGTTTCTTCTGTCCCCTTCTCAAGCCTCGATCCCCCTCAGAGAATGAAGAAACTACCCTTGTCGGCAGAGAGAGTTACTCCAGAGCCCAGGTTGCTCTGGACAGTGGAGGCGGCGTGCGTGGGAGGGAGTCTCGGCCATAGTCAGCCTGACCCAGGCCTTGGCAACAGCAGCTCAAGCTAGAGTCAATTTGGTTTAGAAAAGAAAGGAGCCAGGCACTTCTTGACCCCCACTGTTGAAGCAAGGCCAGCTAATTGCTGCCTCTCCTGCTTCACAGGAGAGGCTGGGGACCGTGGCCTTGTAGAATAAAGATCTTGTTCCCAGCCAGCATCCTTTGCAGTTAGATGTGAGCAGAATTTCCAGGACCTTCTCCCTTCTCCCTCCTGTCTCCCCTGGAATGCCAACTAAGTGGGAGAATCAGATATGCAAATGCGGCATCCTAGGTAGAAGAGGCACCAGGGCACCCAAGGCTGCGCAGAGCAAGGCTGGATAAGAATAGATTGCTATGCATACCATTGAAGCTACTGTCATTTGAGGTCCCTAATAGAGAGAGAAGTTCAAGGCAAATGTTGCATTGTGACATATAAAGTGCTATTATTATTTACATTTTTAAAAATCTCAAAATGAAAACAGAAAACACTCCCCAGGCCAATAAGTAAGTTTAGCAAGTAAGTCACAGTTTTTTAAAATGACCGATACCAGGCATAGATACCAGGCATAGGACCTTCTTATGGTCATATATAGAATGACTCCTGAAGGGCTCGAGGATGATATAGTTAAGTGGTGAGGGTCGTCATCTCATCAGTGGATAAATCCATGGTAATGGATTTACTGGGTGGTAAGTGAGGCTGGTGGGGTGTGTCTGGATGAGGTGGGCCCCTGGGGGTGTGGCCTTAGGGACTGTGCTTGTGTCTTGGAATCCCCTTGCTTCTGGCCTCCGTGATGTGAGAGCAGAGCCATGAGCTCTCCCTTTCTCTACTTTCCATTGCCGCATCCTGAGATCCACAGTCCCCGGCCTCACGTGGACTAAACCCCCAAATCTCCAAGGAAAACCGTGAGCAAGGAAATCTTCCTTCCTCTAAGTTGTGTGGTCAGTCTTTGAAATTATAGCAGTGAGAATGCTAAGGCCGACCTGTATTGCAGAGAGAGGTCGAGTTTGTTAGAGAAGAAGATGAAACCCTGTGTGGAAAATAACTTGCATGCACACTCCATTCCCTCATTAGAAGAGCGTTTGTAGAAGGCCAGACAAATAAGCAGTGAGCTCTAATATAAGGCAGATGGAAATGCCAGGTCAACTGTGGCCCAGGAAAGAGTCTGCCCTACACAGGAACCGAAAGGTATGACTACCTTTAGTGTATGCCCTTCCCTGATGGGAGAGATTTGGCCTTTTATCATGTGTACCCGCTTGTATTAGTCAACTTTCTGTGGCTGTGAGAAAATACCCAAGGTAATCAACTTAAAAGGAGGAAAGGTTTATTCATTCTGGTTCATAGTTTCAGAGGTTTCTGTGCATGGTCAATTGGTATCACTGCTTTGGGCCTGTGGCAGCAGAGTACATCACGGCAGGACTATGTGAAAGAGGAATCCTGTTCACCTCATAGTAGCCAGGTGCAAAAGAAATAGGCAAGATGGGTCTGGGTCTCCATATTCCCTTTAAGGGCCGGCCTCCAAAGACCTAACTTCCTTCCACTGTCTTTTGTGTGTGTGTGTGTGATACTAGGGATTGAATCCAGGGAAATTCTACCTGAGCTACACCCTCAGTCCTATTTTGTTTTTTGGAACAGGGTGTCACTAAGTCACAAAGGACCTCCCTAAGTTGCTGAGGCTGGCTGAGAACCTGCACTCCTCCTGCCTCAGCCTCCCACATACTGGGATTACAACTGAAGGCCACCATGCTCGACTTTGGTCCCACTTTTTTTTTTTTTTTTTTGCGGTACTGGGGATTGAACTCAGGGGCATTCTACCTCCGAGCTATATCTCCCAGCCCTAGTTTTTATTCTTTATTTTGAAACCGAGTCTCACTAAGTTGCGGAGTGCCTCACTAGGTAGCTGAGGTTGGCCGCGAACCCAGATCCTCTGGTCTCAGCCTCCCAAATGCTGGGATTACAAGCGTGCGCCACCACGCCCGGCTTGGTCCCACTTCTTAAAGGTCCCACTATCTCCCAGTAGTGCCACAGGCTGATAAACCCAGCCTTCAACACAGGAGCATTTGGGGGGCATTCGGCATTCAAACTATAGCACCCCTATATGAGCCTTTCTGTCCGAGGCTCTTCAGTTTGCTGCCCTACTGCCACCTGTCTTAAATCCAAATCCCCTTCACACTACTTAAGAAAAGTCAGAGAATCTCTGGTCCATCAGAAAGAACACAGGAAAAGCCAGGAGTTAGGAACTCAAACCTGGCCGCAAGGCTGCTCACCTCACCGTAACCTGGGCATCCGGCGCACGAGTCCCTGTGTGCGAGCCTCTGTTTCCCAGCTGCTCAGCAGATGAGCTGAGCGCTTGGGCTCCCCTCCACCCCTCCAACTTAGACATTCTCAGATGCCTAGGGCTGAAACTGTCACTGTCTGCTAGGACTGCTTTTCACTCTTTTTTTTCCCCCTGCCCTAAATCTGAAGCCCTGAGCATGTTGTCCTTTGTCAAGGGCCAGCAGACTTTGACCACAGATAAAAGACCGTGTCTTGGCTGATGGGAAATCTAGACTTTGAGCACCTGGCCTCAACGCCCCCTCCTTTCTTGAGTTCTGTCGGTGCCCTTGGCACAGCCCGTAGTCCTCCTGCAAAGAAGTTGTCATCTCTACCATCTCAGGCCTGCTGGCAGATTGCAGCAGCCTCTATTATTTCAATGTATAATTTATAGGGCCCATTTCCTCTGCCAAGAATGGCCCACAGAGCACACTTGATCCTGCACAAGAAAATAGCGAGATTGCCCTCTGGGATACGTGTGTTCTCTACCTCCAGCCACCAACTTTCCCGAAGCCTTTTACTTTACTGGGGCACCTCACTAGGTCAGGAACAGTGAGACCGCAGAATAATAGGACAATCATTGCAATTTCAAGGCTGTTCTGAGAGGCAGGAGTGTGTGACATCCAACACAGAGATGGTTTGCAGCAGCTGCAGAGCCGCCCCTGGCAGGCTGGGCTCACTCTCTTCGTGGCAGTCACACCTATGCAGCTGAGACCTTTGCCTGGGCTCCATTTCCTGGATGCTGCTGGTAGGGCGCTTCACACACAGCATGCCAACCCTCTGGACTTCAGCCCACTCAACTGTAAAATACAAATGCATTTGCTCCTGCCCCACCAGCCTTGCTGAGTTGCAGGATCAAGAAGAATTTGTGTGCTGGGCATGGTGGCACACGCTTGTAATCCCAGCATTTGGGAGGCTGAGACTGGAGGATCTGGGTTCTTGGCCAGCCTCAGCTACCTAGTGAGATACTCTGCAACTTAGTGAGACCCAGTTTCAAAATAAAGAATAAAAAATAGGGCTGGGGTATAGCTTGAAGGTAGAATGCCTCTGAATTGAATCCCCAGTACCACAAAAAGAATGTGTGTGTGTGTGTGTGTGTGTGTGTGTGTGTGGTGCTGGGGATTGTACCCAGGGGCATTCTACCTCTGAGCTATATTCCCAGCCCTATTTTATTTTTATTTTGAAACAGGGTCTCACTAGGTTGATGAGAGTCTCACTACTTGCTGAGGCTGTCCTTGAACTTGTGATCCTCCTGCCTCAGCCTCCCAAGAATTGGGATTACAAGCATGCATCACCACACCCAGCAAGAAGAAATTTTCAAAGTGTACAATGTTTTTGTCAAACACTATGCCCTAGCTGCACAAAGCTTGCTCTACAGATCAGCAGCATTGGCATCCCCTGGGAGCTTGTTAGAAATGCAGAATACCAGCCGGGCGTGGTGGCGCACGCTTGTAATCCCAGCATTCGGGAGGCTGAGACCAGAGGATCCGGGTTCGCGGCCAGCCTCAGCTACCTAATGAGGCACTCCGCAACTTAGTGAGACTCGGTTTCAAAAATAAAGAATAAAAAAAAAATAGGGCTGGGGGTGTAGCTCAGAGGTAGAATGCCCCTGAGTTCAATCCCCGGTACCGCAAAAAAAAAAAAAAAAAAAAAAAAAAAAAAGAAATGCAGAATACCAGCCATGTGTGCTGACGCATGCCTGTAATCCTAGTACTTGAGAGGCTAAGACAGGAGGATCACAGGTTCGAGGCCAGCCTCAGCAATTTAGCGAGACCCTGTTTCGAAATAAAAAATAAAATAGGGCTGGGGGTGTAGTTCAGAGGTATAACTGTCCTGGGTTCCATCTCCAAAACAAAAGAACCAGATCCAGAGTGGTGCCAGGAGGGCTGGAGGGTCCCCAGCTGTTAGGGTCTTAGCCCGGCGGGCCCGGAGAGACTTCACCTCAAGATGGCGCCTGGCAGAGTGCCAGGAGCAGCTGCAGGTGGTAACATCCTGGGCTGTGCCATGTCAGGGTGCATGCGCCAGTACGTCAGAGCGTGGACAGTGCGTACCCAATAGGGAGCTGTAGTGTTACTTAAGTTGCCTGAGTAATCTACTCCCTGATAGGCTTACGGGGTTTTCCTCTTGACAGCTCCTCCGATGCCTGACAAAAAATAAGGAGTCTCTCCTGTGAGGAGAAGGAGTAAGAGAATAGGGAGGAAGTGAGAATATAAGAGAGAGAAGAATAAAGAAGCTTGCACCATTCCTGTGTGATTATCGTCTCTTTGGGCTCTCGCAGGCGGGCGGGGGTCAGGCGCAGGGGACGATACCCAGCCTGCCCCCAGGTCACAGAGCACCCCGTGTGTGGCCGCTGAAGGCGCAGGACTGAGGGCAGTCAGCCCACAGGGGAGCTGTGGAGCAGCCCCACCTGCAGGGTGCAGAGCAGGTCTTGCAGGCTGTCCCTGGGACGCCTCCTCTGCATAGGTAACCAGTAACATTTGGAGCACTATAAAAAAGCAACGGGCTCCACCAACGCCAGAAAGGGGCTTGACCCCAGAAGCACACGTGGGCGTGGCATACCAGGCTGAGAATAATTTGCAACACACACGCATAACTCTCAAAGCACAGGCAGGCGTGGCGTGACACACCCAGGTGTCACCAGCAACACACAAGCACCAGGCACAAGATGCACCATAGACAACTCGCAGGTGCAACGCCTGTTACCAGGAGACGCCCTGACAACCAACGCTAACACTTAGCAACCCAAAGACTGCCACCGTGGGCACTGGAGACCGAACCCCCCGCAGCTCCGTCCACCACAGAATCTTGCCTTTGCAACCACCGACAGCAGGGTCACACTGCTGGGTCGGGGCTTTGGCCATCCATAGCTGTCTGGCTATTCTTCACTTTCAGTTCTGGTTGAGACCATCAGCCCATCTTCTCAGTGTGGTAAGTCCTCACTGGTTAAGGTCAGCCTGAAGGCCTGGACTGGTTGTGCTACTGACCCAGACCCAACACAGCCAACAGAGCTCCATGGTAAAGAGACTGCCCAGCCTGCCTTTGCAGGTTGTAGTAATCACTATCTGCTCTCTCTCTCTCTCTCTCTCTCTCTCTCTCTCTATCTCTATCTCTATCTCTCCCTCCCTCCCTCCCTCCCTAAAATCTCATAAGTTGTGTGAAAGGTCATGTGGAATATTAATGAATAAATAAACTGTCTTGGTCACAATTGTAATAAATGTTCTTGAAATGACTGAGACTGTTTTTGTTATTTCCACAATCAGTATCAGTTCAGAACAAGTGGCATGCTCTGTGCACCGGCTTTTCTATTAAGCAGGCTTCTTTTTATTTATTTATTTTTATTTTTTTAGCACTGGGAATCGAACCCAGCGGCATTCTACCTCTACCTCTAAGCTACATCACCAGCCCTATTTTTATTTTGAAACAGGGTCTCTCTAAGTCATGGAGGGCCTCGCTAAGTTGCCGAAGCTGGCCGTGAACCTGCGATCCTCCCGTCTCGGCCTCCCAAGTACTAACGCAGGCTTCTTGCTGTGACTTGAAGGCCAGGGTACTGGACTCACGTTTCCAAATTTTCCAGCAATGCTGGGAAATGACTGCGTCACACTCCTCAAGATTCCATTTAGTAACTACCCAGGGAGAGGAATTAGAATTGTTACTGATGTAAGTGCTCCATTTCATAGGTTTAAAAATACCACCTTCACGGGGATGCGGGAGCATTCAGTGAGTGCGTGGCCCCTCTGGGCACAGGCTTCTCCCCCACAGGCTTCCAGATGAATCTAAAGCTTTGCTCTGGCCACAGGCCCGTCCTTGATTCGCCCTGGCAGCTGCAGTCTAATGGCTCTGCTAATTGTTGTTTCAAGTCCACGGTCTAGAGCCCCATTCTAAAAGCCCTGACTCCTGGCTGGCGGTTTCATTTCAGAAAAAGCTCTTCTGTGCTTTTCAAGAACCACAAGCAGCTTGGCCCTCTGTGCTTGCCGTAGCTGAACCCGCTCCCCTGAAGAAATCAAGTTAATGTCCTCTCAGACAGCAGTCTTAAATGTTGCAGGGCACACTTTCAATACCTGGAGAAGTCAGGTGCCATGGTGCATCCTTGTAATCCCAGTATTGGGAGGCTGAGATAGGAGGGTTGCTGGTTTGAGGCCGGCCTCAGCAAGTTAGTGAGACTTTCAGCAAGACCTTGTTTCAAAAATAAGGGGCTGGGTGAGGTTGGAGGTAGAATGCCCCTGGGTTCAGTCCCCAGTACCACAAAAAGAAGAGAGAGAGAGAGAGAGCGGTGGGGTAGGGGGAAGGAAGGAAGGAAAATAACCTAGAGGGACCTGGCATGGTGGCAGATGGCTATAATCCCAGTACTTAGGAGGTTGATACAGGAGGATTGCAGGTTTAAGACCAGCCTCAACAATTTCACAAGAGTCTCAGCAGCCTAGAAAAACTCTGTTTCAAAATAAATAAATAAAATAAATAAAAAGAGCCAGGGATGTAGCTCAGAGGTAGAATGTCCCTGGGTTCAATCATCAGCACCACAAAGGCAAAACAAAACAAACAAAAACTGGAGACTATACAAATTGCCATGCAGGTAAACTGTAGGAGGGCTTGCCATAGGAGTGGATCAGATCGCCAGCCCCGCCCTGGAGCCACCCCCTTGCCATGGTGGCATTTGGGACCAATTCCACATCATTGACTTTTGGGGTTGACCCTGTGACTCCCTTTGGCTGATGGAACATGACGGTGTGCCAACTGCAAGCCTTAAGAAGCTGCATGCTAGCCGGGCATGGTGGCGCACGCTTGTAATCCCAGCATTCGGGAGGCTGAGACCAGAGGATCCGGGTTCGCAGCCAGCCTCAGCTACCTAGTGAGGCCCTCTGCAACTTAGTGAGACCATGTTTCAAAATAAAGAATAAAAAATAGGGCTGGGAGATATAGCTCGGAGGTAGAATGCCCCTGAGTTCAATCCCCAGTACCGCATAAAACAAAACAAAACAAAAAAAAGCTGCATGCTGCCGCCACCGCCTCTCCAAGGACTCTGTCTGGGCAGTTGCTGGCCGTCAGGCTGATCTACCCCAGAGTGAGCAGCCTCAGGGCAGAGCCCTAGGCCTCCTGTAAGCACCAAAGCTGCTGCAGCCCCAGCACTCCAGCCCAGAACCACTCCCGCCGCCCTCACGCCCACCAGAACATGAGAGAGCCCCTTGAAGCCCTCGTGTTGGGGACTGTTTGTTATGCAGCATTTTTTTTTTTTTGGTTGTAGTTACTAAAACACTGTGGGACAGATGTAACAAAATACAATAGGTGGAAAAGAAATGAAGAAGGACAGAAGTCTCGGGCAGGTGAGGACTGCTCACACTACACCCCTGCCTGGGTCCTGCATCCCAGCTGCGGCCTGGCAGTGCCAGCAAAAAGGAGTTCAGACTCATTCCCGGAGTGTGGCCTCACTCACAGGGGTACCAGAGGTGGTGGTATGGGGGGGGGGGATCACAAACTCAAGGCGAGCGTCCTGATATGCAAATGAGGCTCCACAGCTCCAGATTCATTTTCCATGATGGCATCTTTTACAGATTTAAAAAGTGGGAAAATGGGGCACCGTTAAATATCTGTGTCACCTGGGCCGCGGCTGACACAGTGCTTCACACACTTTCCAGGGCCCCACGACCCCGCTGTGTTGTTAACAGTTAACCCTAAAGTGTCTGTTGTGCAGCCAAGGTAAGCACGTGTTTACTGAGTGAGTAAGTGACCTCCCTCTGACTCCTGGTCCAGTAGCCCTGCTGTGGGGCCAGGAGACATTGTCCCAAGCTGCTAGGAACTCCACCTGATTCTCCAGGATGGCAGGAACAGGAAAGAGAACTTTCAGATTCGCCGGTCCCTTGAGCGCAAAGGAGAGGGAGGAGTCATTCATTCCAGGGGAGCCGCAGCCTTGCACCGTGGGCAGCGGAGGGAAGGGCCGAGGCTGGGAGACAGACAGGCCCTTCTCCCTGAGGCCTGGAGCCCCGGCCTGGCGGCCTGCGGCTGGGTCTACCCCATTACGACCTCTGAAATGAGGTTGAGGAGCTCCGCCGCACCTCTGCAGGCCAGCAGCAAGAACGCAGGAAGGGTTCGCTGTGCCCCTCGCTCTGGCTTCTCTGAGCATTAGCTCCTTTTCTCTTTCTCTCCCCAAAGGTCAGCCTTTTCTCTTACTCGGTCCATGTAGAGGGTAGAAGACAGCTGCCCCACGACTGCCTGTTATTTGTTACAGACTCAGCTATCTGATTATTGTCTCTGTAACCCTCTTTCTTTTCAAATTCCCAGGGAAAGAGCCCTTGTTGGCTTAGACTTGCCACGTCCTCAGCCCTGGTCTGATTAATGTGGGTGGGGAAGCAAGGTCATGCTCACAAACACGGTTCCCAGGAGCAGGCCCTGAGAGCAGAGAAGAGACAGATAGCTAAAGGTATGCGCATGCGTTTTTGCAGTAGCCAAACTCTACCAATGTGAGATGTCAGCCCTCCCGATACAAGAGTTTGCTCCAAGAAATGGATCTGCCCTTGCAACCCTTTCACCGTGAGGTTCCCGGCAAGCCTGCTTCCGCCCTCAAAACCACGCTCCAATCCCGCCTACCAGCCGCTGTGCTTGCAGTTTGAAATATTGCCACAAGAGGGCACTCCAAAACAAGAAGCTAAGCCTCCCCGAGTCCAGTTTTGCGAAGGCGATTCAACTGCAGTAGGTCCAGCTAGTTAGGTGTAGGTAGTCTGGAGGCTGGCAGAGACGCCCACCACCCCAGAACTCTCATTCTGCTCCCTGGAGCTGCCACATTACTTGAGAGATGGCATGTCCCAGGAAGCTGCCATATTTCTTGAAAGATACGTTCCAGGCAAATCCATTCCCTGTGTTCTAAGTTGGACGGTTGGCTCACAAGCCCAGGAAAATCTTCAGACCAGTACAAGGAGACCTCAGCCTGAAGCAGCTCTAAGGCTACATTAAGGACAGGAAGGATGGGGGCGGGGGATACAGAAAACTCTGCCCCAGAAAGAAAGTGGTGGGACCACAGAGGATTTTGGTTTCGTTTTCATTTTGCATATCTATATTTTCTAAATGTTCTTTTTTTTTTTTTTTTTTTTTTTTTTTGCGGTACTGGGGATTGATCTCAGGGGCATTCTACCTCCGAGCTATACCCCCAGCCCTAATTTTTATTCTTTATTTTGAAACCGAGTCTCACTAAGTTGCAGAGTGCCTCACTAGGTAGCTGAGGCTGGCCGCGAACCCGGATCCTCTGGTCTCAGCCTCCCGAATGCTGGGATTACAAGCGTGCGCCACCACGCCCCGCTATATTTTCTAAATGTTCTAATGAACTGGTATTACTTGCACAATTCCTTGTTAACATACATATTTGGGGTTATTGTCCGTTGGGGTTATTATAAATGAAGTTGTTTTGAACATCGCGTATAAGTCTTTGGACATATATTTTCATAGCTCTTGAGTAAATACCTAGGAATGGAATTAATGGGTGCTTATATATGTGTACACAGTCTGCACAATACACTTTACAAAAATAGCCGACCAAGCCGGGGGTGGTGGCGCACGCTTGTAATCCCAGCATTCGGGAGGCTGAGACCGGAGGATCCGGGTTCGCGGCCAGCCTCAGCTACCTAGTGAGGCACTCGCAACTTAGTGAGACCCTGTTTCAAAATAAAGAATAAAAATAGGGCTGGGGGTGTAGCTCAGAGGTAGAATGCCCCTGAGTTCAATTCCCAGTACCGAAAAAAAAAA
>PVLC010014156.1:0-39868 GCA_004027655.1 Graphiurus murinus | reverse complement strand
CATCACCTTGAACTACTGCCATTGGACATCAAAGCTCCTAGTTCTGCCACATTTGGATTTTAAGACTTACACTAATGGTCTCCCATTTCTCAGGCCTTTAGCCTCAAGCCAGAAGTTATACCCTGGTTCCTATAGTTCTCAGGTCTTCAAAATCAAACTAAATTATGCCACCAACATTCCTATTTTTACAGTTTACAGACAGCATATCTTATGACTTCCTGGCTTCTGTAATTGTATAATTATATGAGCCAATTTCCATAATAAATTATCTCCTACATTTGCATCCTGTTCTAAATTGTTTTGGAACCCTGACTAATACAAAGGTCAAAGATCATCCTGCAGGGGTCTGGCCCAGTATGGTACTACTCCCAGGTATTGGGAGGGGCTTAGAAACTTTTCAGAAGGGAACTCCAAAGCACTAAAGGCTCCCTAATAAATGGGCCCAGAGCGGGTGCCCCACTTTAATAGACAAAGAGTGGTGCTGAACCACCATGTAAAGAATCTATATTTCTAGTAATACCTCCTATCTTGGTTTCATTTTCTTTCCATTCAACTGTATCTCTTCTGTAATGAGCTATATACTCTATATCCCAAGAATAATAGGTGTGTGTGTGTGTGTGTGTGTGTGCCTGCGTGTGTATATTTGTTTCCTGAACTTATGACTTTTCTTAAGCTATGTTATTGGTCTTCAAAGATGCACTATCTTACATTCTCTGAAATTCTTGTCAAAAGTCAATTGACTCTAGGTGTCTGGATTTCTTTCTGAACTTCCAATTCTGTTCCATTTTTCTACGTATATTCTTGTGCAAGTGGAAGACTATTTTGATCATTGTAACTTCATAGTAAGACTTGAAAGCAGCAAGTGAGAGTCCTACTTTATTTTTTCTATTTCAATATTCTTTGAGTTTTTTGAGTTCCCTCATAGTTTTATATGAATCTTGGGATCAGCTTGTACATTTCAGCAAAAAGACCATTAGAATTTTGATAAGAATTGCACTGAATCAGTACATCACTGGGGAAATAATAGTAAGCACAACATATGGGGCTGAGACCACAGGATGACCACATACAGAGAATAAATTTGGACTCTTAGATCATTCTATGCACAAAAGTTAACTCAAAATTGGCCAAAACCTATAAAGTTCTAAGAATAAAATATACAGGTAAACTTTCATGACTTTAAATTAGCAATGTTTCTTAGATTTGACATCAATGCACAAGTAACAAAACAGAGAATAGATAGATTAGGCTTAAAATTTAAAATATGTTCATCAAATGATATTAAAAATGTAAAAAGACAACCTATAAAACAAGGAAATATTTGCAAATGTGTCTGATAAGTGTTTAATATACAGAATATGTATATATACACACGTGTATGTATATACACAAAACACACAGATATATATGTAATATATATGCATATATATATATATATATATTACTCAATGACAAAATGATAATCAGCCAAATAGAATATAGGCCAAGGATTTAAATAATAATTTCTCCAATGAAGATATGATGATAACAAAAGGCCAATAAGCACAAGAAAAGATGTGGAAGTGTAAATCTAAATCATAATGAGGCACTGCCTCAAACTCATTAAGATAGCTTTACTAGAAAACAAACTGGAAAATAATAAATGTTGGCAATCATGTGGATAAATAGTGCACTGCTGATGGGAATATAAAATGATGCATGCACTGTGGAAAATTATTTGGTGTTTCCTTCAAAAAATAAATATGATGCCAGGCGTGGTGGCGCATGCTTGCAATCCCAGTACTTGGGAGGCTGAGACAGGAGGATCCGGGTTCGCGGCCAGCCTCAGCTACTTAGTGAGGCTCTCCACAACTTAGTGAGAACTTGTTTCAAAATAGAGAATAAAAAATGGGGTGGGGGTGTAGCTCAGAGGTAGAATGTCCCTGGGTTCAATTCCCAGGACTGCAAAAATAAATAAATAAATAATAAAAATAAAATAAATATGAAATTACTATATTACCTGCCATTTCCTCTCTTAGATATATAAAAAGGAAAATAAAACATAGATCCATCTAGAAACTTGCATACAAATGTTCATAACATTATTATTCATAATAGTTAAAAGGTAAAAACGATACAAATTCCTACCACAATTAATAGATTTTAACACGATATATCAATATATTCATATATATAGACAGATATAAATACTATTCAATGATAAAAACTATGATGTACCAACACATGCTACATCTTGGATAAAACTTAAACACATTATTGTATGTGAAAGAAGCCAGATATAGAAGTACACCTATTATGTAATTATCTTGATGTGCTATTTACAGAACGGGCAAATCCATAGAGATGGGAAACAATTTAGAGGTTAACAAGGAATAGGAAGAAGGAAAACTAAGAAGTGATTACTTAAGATCCCTACAGAGTGTTTTGGTGGGGTGATGAAGAGTGTTGAAATGAGAGAGAGCTAGTGATTGTACAAAATTGTGAATATAAATACAACTGAATTGTGCACTTTAAAATGGTTAGTTGCATATTAGGTGAATTTCAATTCAATAAAACAGCAAGATAAACAGGTTCAAGAACATAAAATCATACAATCTCTTTCTTCCAGAAAGAATTCCTAGAAAACAGCCTAGATTAAGTGGCTTTATTCATAAATTCCATAATATCTTACATATATCTTCATTAATACACCCTTGTAAAATCATATTGAAAATGTGTGTGTGTGTGTGTGTGTGTGTGTGTGTGTGTGTGTGTGGTAGGTACTGGGGATTGAAATCAAGAGCATTCTACTTCTAAGCTACACTCCCAGGCCTGTTTGTTTGTTTGTTTTTATTGTATTTTATTTACTTTATTTAATTTTGAAACAGGGCCTTTCTAGGTTGCTGAGAATCACACTAAATTGGGATTTATCCCAAGTACCGGAATTACAGGCATGAGCTACCATGCCCAGCTGAAAAAATTATTTTAATGTGTCCAGCTACAGTACTAAATTGTAAATTTTTGAGAGTAGAGACTATGCCATACTCTGGAAGTCACTCAATGCCTAACATAAAACAAGTAGTCAATGATTGTTTTAATTTAATAGTACCCTGGCTACTAACACAGGGTATTTCTATAACAGAAAGTGTATAGTTTATTTTAGAAACCTAAACATCAGTCAAATATTTCATCTGATTCCATTGAATTTTGCTTTATAATTAGAGCCCCTAGTCTATTTTCACTGCTTAGTATAATTTTTACTAGCTGCTTGATTATTCTGATTATTGATCATAATTGTAAAAAAATGTAGCTTTTCTGTATCACTTTGATATATGCCAGATGTTGCTACAACATTTTGAATGATGTGCTTTTAAACATTTATACAAAGCATTATATAATGGATTTATTATCTGGTGAGGTAGAGACTTCTTTTGATGAATTGGCATTATCCAAGCCCCACTTCCAATAATGTGTCTGAAGCTTTAAGACCCATCTGTCCACATCTTATGATAGAAAGACCCAGTAACACTGTTAAGCATATTTTACAGAAAAATTTAAAATGTTATTTTTACTTGTTATATAATTCAAACTGAAAGTAAAATAGTATATTAACTGCAAGTTTGTCATTTTTTTTCAGAAATATCTTCAAAAGCAAATCTCAAATTGGTACCTTGTACACACACACACACACACACACACACACACATTATTTAATCATCGATCCTAAATATTTAGCTGCATTAATGCTAATTAATGCTCTCCTTCATATTCTATGATCTCTATTATAGGTTACTAATTCCCCAATATATCTCATGGACATTTATTTATTTTCTCTTTCAGTGTTATACTGTGTCAGCATGAGAACCTATAACAAATTACCAATATCCACTTTCTCCAATTCATTCTAAACATTCCATCATCTACTGTTCATCAGAAACCTACGCTACATCCTAAAGAATAAAGTCCAGATACTTCAAGTTCACATTTTAAAAAAACAAAAATCACTCAATCTGATTGTATCCTATCTAACCTTTTCCAACTTCGCATTCATTTTATTTAACCTAAAACCTATTCTCAGGTGTTAATCTTCTTCCCTTTTTAAATAACATCTGTTAATTTTTAGGGCATTCTCAATCCCACTTAATGTCTTTGGTTCTTGGCAGATAGGTAGGCATTCTCTGTTTTGCCATTATTTTAGGTAACCTACTCTTTCAAGTTACTAATCCTATAATGACTGAAACTCTAGTTCAACCATTTTCTCAATTCTAATGTTCATATGGCATAGACTGTATGCCATTATTTATAAATAAACCATAGGATTTTTTTATCATCAATCAAAATGCTTCAATCTTAAAACCCTACAACTTTAAATTCTGATCTCTTTTTTTATCCTTCTACATCTCTAGATAATTTTACCTTTTTTTCTTTTTTCTTTTTATTGATGCATTGTAATTATACATCATAGAGAGGTTCAGAGTGACAAATACATAAATACAGGCACACAGCATTTGTTGCTTGCTTCTGATAATATTTTGAGAATATTATGACAAACACTAAGAAATAAACTATAAAGCCTCTCTTAAGTGCTAGGTTCCAAAATCAATCAATTTTTTAAAATTATATATATATTATAAAATTAAATTTCTATTTTTATATTGCATTATGAAAGGGTAATAGATTTGGTACTATATGATTTTAATGACACAATGTAATATGTAGATAATTTGGCAAGTTATTAATAGGGTGAAGTTATTGATAGAAAGCACAATATTCGGGATATTCATATGCTTTCTTTTGCTTGCTAGAAAGTGACATAGAAATTCCTATATCAGAGCTAGTTGTTTCATGTATAGTGTACAGAACAATGTCAGAATATCAATAAATATTGATTAAATAAATGTGCATTGGATTGACTAATATTCTGTTCTGCTAATTCCAAGAATAAAGCAATAGATCACTTTTCTCTTACTGTTATTTCAATTGTGAAATTTTTAAGTATTTCTATAATACAAGTTCTTATTGTGCAAATGTAAGAATTAATTTACAAATCCATTTATGAAACATAAATATAAGATCTCATATTTTTAAGCAAATTCTAAGTCTCTAAGAATTGTGACCTTTTTATTTGTTTTTAAGAAGTGTACCAATCTATTACTTATCTTTTTTTTTTTTTTTTTGCCTAACACATTATGACTCTAAATAATGAAATGTGAAGTGTTCTGTCTGGTTGCAAAATACAAGTAGAATTAATCTCAGAACTTCCATTTTCTAGGGAATTTCTTGGTAATTTAAAGTAGTTTGATTTACTTATTTTCTTTTTGGGGGGGACAGCATTAATAAAAATATAGCTTTTTTTTAAAAATGTTTTGTACTGAGGATTGAATTCTGGGCCCCAGCCCTATTTTTTTTTTTTTTTTTTTCTGAGACTGGCCTCTCACCTGTGATCCTCTCCTCTCTGCTTCCCTAACACTGGGAATAGAGGTGTTATAGGTGTGCACCACCATGCCTGGCTCTATCACAACTTTTGTAAAAAGCTAAACCACTAGGCAACAAGAATGGACAACTACAAGATAATTAGTACCATATTTTACATTATAACTTTATATGGAGGAAAAACTTGTGATTTGGTAGCTTAATAGGACAAAAGAAAAGTTTTTAATAAACCATACAGCACCACAACAAAAGCATCTAACAAATCTTAGTGAGCTACAATTAAATTTAACTACTAGAATAAAGAAAAGCACTAGATTTAAAATATTTCTCCATTTGTCTGCATTGCTCATTTATCCTACCATTTATTTTTACTGTTGTATTTGCTAAAATTAATTCATCTCAAGATTTTATCAACTTTGTCATATCTGTTCTTGACCTCATGGATATTTAATTAAAATTTTAATCTTGATTAATTTCTTTCAGTGAACAAACAATACTGGTCAAATCTTAGGTATATTTAGAATAGTAGATAATTTAATATGGCTGATAAATGTCATGTTTGAATAGAATTTTCAAACAATCACTTTTCAAAAGAGTTCACATAGGAGAAACATCATTTTTAGATTTGAGAACAAAGCAAGTTTATTTATTAAGAAAACAACTAGTTTATAAATTACTTAAGCTATAATTTTTAAATGCCACTCACTTTCCACCAATGATTTTGTTCTGTGTTTTTAATTCTGTGGTTTGACTACAGGTCAACCAATTACTGAACAGTTCAGCTAGAGAATGAGTAAAATGCCTTTTGAGCATCATTTAATAAAAAGGAACTTTGGACTGAAAAACAACTCAATGCAACTACACAAAGTGATTAAAGAAACATATTATTTCAAAGTAAACTTCAGGGACTGTTAAAGCACCAGACTGAGAGTAACGAGGCACAGATGGTGCTACCACTTCCATCACAAAAATGGATTGTGATTACTGGCAAATCATCTCTTATACTCAGTCTTTCTCACCTCTAAAAAAAAAAAAAAAAAAAAAAAAAGAATAAGAATGTCTACTCTTGTGCCCTATCTTAGTCAGCATTCTCACTGCTCTAATCTAAAAGATCTGACCATACAACTTTGAAAAAGGAAGATTTATTTGCTCATAATTTCCTTGGAGATTTTTTGGTTCAGTCCATGTGAGGTCGGGAACCTTGGGTCTCAGGACATGGTGGTAGGAAGCTGAGAGGGAGAGCACAAGGCTTTGCTCTCACATCATGGAGACTAGAAGCAAGAGAGAATGAGCAAGCAAGAGGAGTCTAAGACACAAGCACATTCCCTAAGTTCACTCCCCCAGGGACCCACTTTCTCCAGCCACACACTACTGCCCTAGGTTTCCACCCAGATAGATCCATAATGGATTTATCCACTAATGAGATTACAGCTCTCAATACTTAACTATATAAAGCCTGAGCTTAATATATGAGCTCTTTAGGGGGAATCCTATATCTAACCATGACATAGCCTGACAGCAGTGTTGCCATAATTCATTAAGGTCACAAGTAAGACATGGTTTTTAAGACAACAATGTATTTAATTCTTATATGCCTCAGGACAGTCAGTGCACACGAGTATTGCAAGTGTACATCCAAAGTTTAGTAATATTTTTAGCAGAGAAATCTAGTGGACACTCATGAACTACACTCCACTTAATGTGATACTTTCTGATTTTAAATATTTATCCTACTTAAAGGAGACACACCAATCATATTTCTTGGGAGAAAATTATTTCTCTGTAATTCATTATTTCTTTGACTTTTTGGTAATTGAGCTATCTACTCAAATACTGCTGTGATGTCATGGTAAGATTGTCTAACATACTTTGAGAAAAATAAAATACACAAACATACAGCTTTTACAATTATATGTTTATATGCCCTGTTTAAAAATATTCTAAGATCAAAATGAATGGTCAGCTATTCTTAAATTTTCTAGGTGTCCATCAAAAGATGAATGAATGGATAACAAAAATATGGTATATATACACAACAGAATTTCACTTAGCTATAATGAACAACAAAATATATCATTTGCAGAAAAATAAGTGGAGCTAGAGACTATTATGTAAGTGAGATCAGCCAGTCTCAGAAAGTCAAGGGTCTACTATTTTCTCTCATAAGTGGAAGCTAGGGAGAAAACTGGAAACAAAAGGAACTTCAGAAAATTGAAGAGAGACACCAGTAGAATAGAATAAGAGGAGAGGGGGAGGGATGTCAGGAGAAGAACTGATGAAAGAAACAATTACAATTGTGCTATGCCTATGTATGAAGATATCACTACCAATCTCACTATTATATTCAAAGAGGGTGAGTAGCAGGGTGAGACCCAAAGGGGAAATACACCAAGACCTTATGCATGCTTGTTTGTATGACTATGAACTTCACTAAATGTATGAATATAATGTACATATAAAAGCATAAAATTAAAAGATCTAATTGCTTTGATAAAATGAGGAGGTACAGAAATGGAAATTGATGTAAAAGAGAATTCCTGTGCTTTTTTTTTTTTTTTTTTGAGATACTGGGGATTGAACCCAGGGGCATTCTACCTCCAAGCTACACCCCCAGCCCTATTTTTTATTCTTTATTTTGAAACAGGTTCTCACTAAGTTGCAAAGTGCCTCACTAGGTAGCTGAGGCTGGCTGAGAACCTGCGATCCTCCTGTATCAGCCTCCCAAGTACTGGGATTACAAGCGTGTGCCGCCACACCTGGCTTCCTGTGCTTTTTTATGTACTAGTTTCGTATTTTAGAATTGCATCATTGTCATCAAATTGTTTGACAATTAAGAGGACATAATAAAAATGTTCTCAGAATTACATGGAAATATCAATAAAACTTGTTTTCATAGAAATGATCTAATATTTCTCCATTCTTTCTCTTTACAGTATGTTATATATAGTATAATGACTTATGTCAAGGAGGATTTACTCAAGAATCACAGCTTTATCACTTTTTTCTTGATTCCATACTTCATTTATTCTTAAGGCATACTCTGCTGTGGCCACAGGATTGACAATATGTCTGCTATTCTCAGTGTCTAATTCAAAATAATATTAAACGTTGGCCAAAATATGACAATTTGGCTGCCTCATTCATCATAACTTTTGTCTATACATATTTATATATATACAATTACACATTTATGCAGGTTCTTCTCTGCTTCCTGCATTTGTCTCTATGGATTTGAGCTGTATAATGATTCCTTTTATCAATAACCCATTCCACTATCACTTAGCAATATGGGAAATGAGTGCCCAACTTTTGTTGAAAATTAAATGTCACTATGCTAGGCATGAAAGCACATGCCTCTAATCCCAGTACTTGGGAGGCTGAGATAGGAGGAGCACAGGTTTAAGATCAATCTCAGCAACTAAAGGGAGACCCTCAGCAACTTAGCAAGACCCTGCCTCAAAATAAAAATACAACAAAAAGGTTATGTCTGTATACTGATAATTTTGCAAGACCAAAATTCTTCTAGGGAATATGTCATGAGGAAATACTATTGTGCCCCCCCCCCAATTCATTAATTGAAGTCCTAGTCTCCAGTACCTCACAATATGACTATATACAGATACAGGGACTTTAAAGAAATAATTCAGCCCTCAGCAACTTAGCAGCACCTTGTTTTAAAATAAAAAGTAAAATAGGGCTGGGGTGTAGCTCAAGGGTTGAATGTGTTTGAGTTTGATCCCCTATTCTAGAGAGAGAGGTAATAATCCAGGTAAAATGAAGTAATATGAGTGAGCTTTAATCCAATATGATTAGTCCTTATAAGAAGAGGATATTAGAATACAGATAAGATGATAGACAGATGATCATGTGCAAACACAGAAAGAAAATGGTCATCTGCAAGGCCTTTCTGAGAAAAGATGCTTTAGAAAAAAATCAAACCTGCTGATACTTTGACCTTGGACTTCAAACCTTCAGAAACGTGAGAAAATAAACTTCTGTTTTTTAAGCCACTTGACCCATTATTTTGTTTTGGTGGTCCTATCAAACTAATACAACTATGTATTAAAAGAAAGAGACTTGGCTCAAGGTTGATAACTCAAAATCTATAGGGAGGGAATATTCTCCATACAACCTGGCACCTATGAATCAGGTAGATACTGACAAGTTCTCAGAGAATTATGGTCAATGTTCATCAGTACCTGAAAAATAAAAATGAATAAAAACTGAGAAAATATGAAAATTGTGTGCGAATAGCCAACAGCTTTAATACCAATAGCAGACCCAGAGGCAGAACTCAGTATTCAAGATGATACCGACATAGGATAGAGAAATACAAGTATACAAGTAATATATTGATTGAGAAGCAACAAGAAAGGGGATAAAGTGAATATCAAGTTATCAGATACAATTTCAATTTTTAAATGTATACATTTTCAATGTATCTGATAGCTCTCATATCCTAAAAAACACAATTACACACAATTATAGCTTATATTGAAGGTGGACTTTTATGTAACTTATTAAGACTTGAGTTGGCAAAAGATCATGTCTGTGTAGTTAGTCACGAGGAGCAAGAGAGTTATTAAAATGTTTCCGCAGCCAGTTTGGCAATGATTTGAGTTTCACTTAATTATCACTCCAGCATATATTTAGAAATAAATGATGCTAATAACTACATGGATGAAGAGCCTCATGAAACAAAGTTGTCAAATAGTGGCATTATTCCTCCTTCATGAAAGGATAGAAATGTTTTTTTTTTTTTTCAAATGAACAGTATGTTTGGAAAACATGACATCTCTGAAGCCAAATAAACAGCATAAGGCTATTAGGTAAACAAAATATAATCAAGGAAGTAGGGATAATCAAGAAATAATCCGTGTCTTAGAGGAAGTTTGCTCATTTGAAATGCACAAGGTAAATTTCTTCTCATCCTATTGCCGTCCTCTTAGTGACAATGATTGCCATCCACCAGTGACTACATTGCTTTCAGTTTTCATTCATATGTTTTTTCATTCATTTATTTATTTGACAAGTACTGTGCTCTTCCTAAGGATTAGTCACTCTCAGAGTTCTATGTGTTAGGGGATTTGAAATGGCACGGAAAGAATCTCTGTTGGAATAGAGTTAAACTGACCTCCTTAAGAGTAGAGCATGCCAGCTTCATTCTTACTCCAAAGCATTTAAATGTATTGACATCTCTGCCTGCCTCATTCTATATTTACATCTTCATTTCTCACTTTCATTTTACAAGTTTCTCCCCATGCTGTTTTTGATCCTAAGGATACTAGAAAGGCCTCAGGACCATATGAAAGATCTCACAGGAGAAAAGGATGACTTTCATAACCTGAACTTAAAGGCCTGGAATAAAATTTGAGAGCTTAAATAACTTTGCAAAATAGAATTGATTTCAACTGAACTAACTACTCCTTATTCTCCATTTTGCTATCATTAAAACTTGATTTCTTTTCAACTCTCCTTCCAATACTGCAGATATTAACTGAAGGCAGTACTGTAACACAGTACTTACGAGTATAGATTCTGGATACAAATAGCTGGCCAGGTTCAACCAGTTGTATGATCAGAGACAAGGTTTCTTCATCTTTCTACACCTACACTTCAGTTTTCCAAATCTGTGGCATTTCAAAGGATCCTACAGTGTTTGTAGGATTGTTGTGATAATTGAATGTAATGGTTATGAAATCATCTTTGTATAATATCTATGCTATTGGTATAATTAGAAATTCATTTCACTCTTCTTTTTGCTCCACTTGTATTTTATGTTTATTTGTAGCCACTTCTGCTTCATGAATCTCACTTAATGCTTTCTCTGTATAGCTTTAGCCTTCTCTCTACCCCTTTCCTGTCCCATTATCTTTATGCCTTTATTCATTCCTCTAAAATAAAGGATTTCGACTTAGTCACTATCTTCCATGCTTGGCCAAGGTTTTACTGAAAATGGAACTAGTTCTTGTTTCCTCAGTTTATTCCTGGCCTGTTGTGTCTAGGGAGGCAAACACACATGGTCTCTCATCATAAAGAATACTTTATGCACTGAGACCCAGTAGGATCCTCCTCAAGATGCCCAACACTCATGAGTGGCATGTGTTGTCGGACATCTAAATAAAGGTTAAAGCATTGATACTTTGACTCCTATCACTAAGGGAAGGCTATGAATATGTTGAAGATACTCTTTAAAGGAAGAAATGTCAGAAAACTAAGGAAGTAAAAACGAAAAAAAATAGAAAATTATACTGAAGTACAACAAAATGGGAAAACTGATTTTTCCCCCAGAAAAAGTAAGTTATATTTCCACAGCTGGAGTCTAAAAACAGCTGCATTATCTAGAGCCCATTGAATAGAGTTCAGTCATTAATATTTTACTCATGTACACATTTCATTTTGATGCAATTTCCCTGTATAACCAGCCAGAATCATTTGCAGGATATTTAACAAAAATGATGAAAATACTCAGCTGCATCTGTTCATCATTTGGCTAACCACATTTTTGCATAAATTTAGCATGGGCTTAAGCCACCACTATTATTTTCTGCATCTTTTCCTTCACTGTTCAAATCTGCATGCCAAAATTTATTATTATTCAGGTATCCAATCACATTACCATACTAGCAATCAAGTCAAAAGCAGCAAAGCAAAATTGAAAAGATGTTGTTTTCCAAAACTGCAGGCACGTACAATACTTCCCTAAGACAACAACTTGGGATAGTTGCAATGACAAACAACTTTAATAATGAAAATAGACTCTTAGTTTTACCTACACAGATGCAGTTTAATTTTCTTCCTCCTTATTAGAATCCTCACTCGCTCTCCTCCTCCACCCTGCCTCAAGTTATAAAAATGAGTTGGCAAACAGAACAGTTCTATTCATTCTCAGTTTAATATACAATTCCTCATATACACAAAGGGGTGAAATGGTTTCGAAAAACATTGGCTGGTAATGATGACAGTAGAATCTAATTCCCTCAGGTACTCACTTAATACTTATCTCTCCGCTGGAGAGTGTAATAAGGTTGTCAGGATTATTGAAGTTGACAGAGCACCACGCTCAGATTAATTACATCATAGAATTCAGAAGGAATTAGAAAAAGTAATGATACTGCCCCTGGCAAATGCATATATTTTTTATAATCTCTAAGGACTCTCAGTGTGATATAATACAAATGAGTGAAGAGTGGCTAATGCAATTGATTTGAAGGTTTTGCAATACAGATTCTGAAAGATTAATTATTCTGAGAATAAAAGAAATCACTGTTGAAAGAAAAATACGTGGTGGAAATTCTAAAAAAAAAAAAAACAAAAACAAAAGGGCCGGGCGTGGTGGCGCACGCTTGTAATCCCAGCATTTGGGAGGCTGAGACCAGAGGATCTGGGTTCGCGGCCAGCCTCAGCTACCTAGTGAGGCACCCCACAACTTAGTGAGACCCAGTTTCAAAATAAAGAATAAGAAATAGGGCTGGGGGTATAGCTCGCAGGTAGAATGCCCGAGTTGAATCCCCAGTACTGAAAAAAAAAAAAAAGGGGGGAAGAATGAATAAAGGGTAAATAAAGAACATGTGTGAATCTTCTACTATATTTCAGAAGATTTATATGTGTTGTATTGCATCATTTAATTCTCACAAACATGCAAAATAGCTGGGTGTGGTGGCACACACACCTGTAATCGGGAGGCTGAGGCTGAGATAGGAGGACTGCATGTTCAAGGACAACCTCAGTAAGTAGTGAGACTCAAATCAACCTAGCAAGACCCCGTTACCAAAGAAGAAATAAATAAAATCAGTCTGAGGGTGTAGCTCAAAGGTAAAATGTCTCTGGGTTCAATCTCCAATCTCTCTCTCTCTCTCTCTCTCTCTCTCTCACACACACACACACACACACACACACACACACACACACACACACCACACAAAGTGCAAAATACATATTGTCCTTTAAAAGTGAAAGCAGGTTGAAATAAGAAGCTTTCATCCAAATCTCATATCTGCTGAACAGTCAGCAGAATTTAAATTTGGCACTCAAGTTTTAATTTTTCTCTTTAACATAAACACCAAAGCATTGTTTTTCAAAAGCTTATTTTAGGTGGTGAAGATTTTACGTAGAAAAAATACATATGGTTAATAGATAAATGCCTGTTGGGTGCTTCTCTTAAATAATACTGGATACTTAATATATTTATTTGAATAAAATATAATACATTTTAAGAGTTTGGTGAGTTACTTGTTATTAGCATGGGGAGATGTGACATATAAATCTGAAACATTAAAAAAAGACACAGAGAATCCTATAGCCTACACCATTATACTTATCAAAAAATAGGAATATAACACTATTGCTGGCTGGAAATCTAAAGTATTCCAGGATATGAAATGAACATAATGAAAAAAAGCTCCTGGACAGGTAAGACAGACATTACAAATCACCATGCCTCAGTTCATACAGCACAGCACTGCACACTTGTAAATGGGACTATTCCTATTGTCCAGGTGGAGAAGGATGGAATGAAGTCCCAAAGCTCAGAACAAAGGGTGAAAAGTACAAATCTGATTTCTAAAGAAAGGTGCTTACACATACTAAAGATGTTCTTATGTCCCAGTGTATCTCTAATGTTAGTATCTTCTAATTAGGAATAAGAAAAGCATTCTAAATTTTAAACGGTGTTCATTAGAAATTAATTTTGAGAGCTTTTGTTTAGGATATGTATCTTCAGCTTTTTGGAAAACTCAGTTAATGAATGATATGTCCTCTATATATAGCAAGGAGCTAAGATTGTTTGTGATGGATATAAATGCTATATAAGACTCATGAAAATGAGCCACAGAGATGCAAGGGAAGGCCAGGTAGTCTGGGCTAGTATCACTTCCTCAAGATCTTGGATTTAACTCCAGGACTTAAAGACTAGGTAATGAAGAGTTCATAAATAGTAACCACCACAAAATGCAGGGCAGAAAAACAAATTCAAAGACTCAAAGAGGGAAGTAATTGCCCATCTAGTCCCCAGGGTGGGGTAATCTTGTGAAAAACAAAAACAACAACAACAAAAAGAACTTTGTACATTTAGCTCCCAGCATGTGTCTGTAAAGGGAGGACAAGCTGGGGGAATGGCTGAGTTTATTTATGGATTGCTTAAAGGACACATTACACAGAAGATAAACTAGAGAAATTGTATGGTCATGTTTGGCTATATACTGTGAAATGCTCAGCACCACTGATGTATCCAATAAAATCATGGGATGCTACATAGATAGTATGAAATAGCGGGATGAGGCCATTTTGCTTTGAAGATGTCCAGGAAACAGTAAATGAAATAATTGATCACATTACATAAGCCTTGGAATCACAGATGTTCGAGAGTTGATGTAGAAACATATAAAGAAAACCACGGAGAACAAATCATAAAGGAAAAGTCCTGGCCCACAAGAGAGGATTGCAACTTTTGTTCAATGAGCATTGCTGTGTCATACAGTCCTTAGTGCACAGTGAATATTGAAGAAGTTAACCAAGGCTGAATATTAGAAAAATACTTCCTCAATTTAGAAAATTAAGCTTAACTCACTAAAAAAGAGTAGCCAGAGTGATATTTAATAAATAAAAGTGAGGCCAGGCCCAGTGGTGCATGCCTGTAATCTCAGCACCTGGGAAGCTGAGACAGGAGGATTGCAGGTTTGAGACCAGCCTCAGCAACTTAGCAAGGCCCTCAGAAATGTGGTGAAATGAAATTTCAAAATAGAAATAAAGACAGCTGGGGTTATAACTTAGAAGTATAATGCCCCTGAGTTAATAATCAGCACCATAAATAAATAAATAAATAAATAAATAAATAAATAAATATTTATTTATTTATTTATAAATAAATAAATAAAAATAAATAAATGGGGTTTAAAGTGTTTGCTTCCTTATGGGATCCCTTTACATAATATAGAAAATGAAGGTTATTTAAATCTCATAAATCATTAAAGTTTCAATAAAACAATACGATTCAAATAAACATTAAAATAAAGAAAAAATAAAATTTGTCATTATGCCTAGTAAACTTTCACTGAAACTCTCTCCTTTCCAACCAATGTGATCTTTTTGTGTGTGTTTTCTACTTCATCTGTCAAACATAAGACCTTAAATGACTTCCTCGATTGACCCTATTTGCCAGTTCTTCATAATTTTCTCCATGATTAAAGTATGCTGAAAGTCTTTGTCAATCTGAGTACTCCATTTCCTATGGGTAAGGCCTCGTCTCCTTTTGGCCCCATATAATATTTTACCTTCTTTGCATAAATATCTATTAAATATTTTGTATGTCCAGACATTGTTATAAATCATGGACACATAACAGAAGCAAGAAAACTCCTGCCCTCTTGGAACTCATTAACTATTAGAGGTAGAAAGACAGATGGAGGCACAGCTGCAATTGCTTGGAGGCGAATGCAGAAAGGAACTGAAAGCACAACAGACACAGGAAATCCTTCCACTCTTTTTCCTAGGGCCTGCATCTTCTGCTCCTTTGATTAGAAAGTGCAGGCTTCTCTAGAAACCATTTCTGTCTGCAATTAGTGTGCAGGTCCAGGTTTCAGACTGTCTTTGATTCCAGACTGAGAGATAACAGAATAAAAGACAAGAAGACAGAAGTAGGAAGCTTGCCATCAGCCGCACACTGTTACTTTGAGCTCCTCATCCCGCCTGGTAACATTTGCTTGGCAAACAGGCCTTGCCTCACTGCATTATTAAGGTTGACCAGGATTTTTAATCTTATTCAGTGGGAAAGTCAAGATTGCATTCACTTATTCCATTTAATGGAAATTCAAAGTCCCAGAGAAGCCGGGCATGGTGGTGCACGCTTGTAATCCCAGCATTTGGCAGGCTGAGACCGGAGAATAGGGGTTCATAGCCACCCTCAGCTACCTAGTGAGCCTCTCCACACTTAGTGAGACCCTGTTTAAAAAAAAAAAGAATAAAAAATAGGGCTGGGGGTATAGCTCGGAGGTAGAATGCCCCCCCCCAAAAAAAAAGTCCCAGAGAGTACAACTTTTTTCTTTTTCTTTGCCCTGTGTGTGTGTGTGTGTGTGTGTGTGTGTGTGTGTGTGTGTGTGTATGGTTCTGGGGATTGAACCCAGGGGCATTCTACTTCTGAAATAAACCCCCAACCCTATTTCATTTTTTATTTTGAAACAGGGTCTTGATAAATTGCTGAGGTTGTCCTTAAACCTGCTGTGATTTTCTTGTCTCAGTCTCCCGAATCCTGGGACTACAAGTGTGTGCCACCATGCTAGGCTGAGAGTACAACTTTCATACCCTCCAACATCACATCTCTACACAAGTACCTCTAAACAGTGCCCAGACATTCCTACTTTTGTGATAGATATTTATGGGGACATCCCTATACTAAATTGTTCCCTCAAAATAGGCCAGTTTTAGAAATGGGAGAACTGATGAGTCCTCCTTAGAGTTTCTTTACTAGAGAAATGGGAACTCCAGAGTATCTGAGCCTCACAGTCAGTCACTCTACTATGCTATATACCACACCACCAGAATTCATTCCTCTTATCTAGCTATACTTTCTATCCATCAACAGGTCTTTTTTTTTTGGGGGGGGGGGCAGGTACCTGGAAATTGAACCCAGGGGTATTTCACCTCTGAGCTACATCCCCAGCCCCTTTTATCTTTGATTTGAAACAGGCTCTCACTAGGTTACTAAGAATCTTGCTATGTTGCTGAGGCTATTCTCAGCCTCCCAAGCCTGAGATTACAGGTGTGCACCATCACATTCAGCTCATTGCTATTTTAATCACATCTTAGGTGATGATCAAGTCCACAGGAAATTGAGTCAGAAGGTAACATTGTATCTAGTAATTATTTGCTTTTCTTAACTAGTTGTTTCAATTTATTATTAGTTTTAGTAGTGGTAATAAAAAATTTGATGGGTCAAGAAATTGATCTATTTAGATATAAAGCCATTTATAATTTGTTGATATTCGGGTTGTTGCCATCTCTGATTATTTGTTCATCCTTGCTATAGATAATTGGAAATTGAGGATCTTTTCGACAAGTACATAAATAGTAGTATTTTTATCATGAAGTAGTCTTATTTAAAAATGGCTAGACTATTCACCCCTTGTCTGTTTATAATATTAATTATTGTATCTCATTATGGAGAAAACAATACAAAGATACCCAACAAGCATGTACGACTGTGTGTAAAAATGTTTGTATTACCATTAATCAAGAGTCCCAAATTAGAAAAAAATAAAACAAATACCAATAGAAGAATTAATACACATAGAAAGGCATATTAATATTACTGAGTAAAATAAGCCAATGAAAAATAAACCTCAAATAGCATTATTTCAAAGGTCAACAGTATTTCTTCCTTCTAATTATTTTTCATTGTAACATTATTTTAAAAAATTCTATGACAAATAGAATGGCAGTTACTGAAAAGATATAGGCCCTTAGATATACCATTTTCTTGCTTTATAAAATCAGTGAAGACTAAGGAAAAAAAGTCTCTGGTGTTGCAAACTCACACAGTGTCACATCGATTATTTTCGGGTGGCAATATATTTTGCTAGGAACAGATGACATCTGTAAAAAATCAAATAATCCAAGACAACAACTTTTGAAAGCACCATGAGTTTTCATCCATTTCACAATGTCATGTTTCTCAAATTGCTTTATGTTCTCTGTCCTACTCTGTTTATTTTGCTACTTGGGAAACAGAAACTAAAAATTAAACTTTAGTTTGAAATCTTACCTTGATTGATAAAAGAAATTATCCTAATCCTTATCATAAGAACAGCTATTTATCAATGCATTTGATTAAATGATGAACCAGGTACTAAAGAAAGGAATTTTCAAGGACGTGTTTGTCTTTGCTCCTCCCATAGAAAATGGATTCTTTCTCATTTTCTGACGTTTTAACATTGTTTTCAAATCTTATAAGTGTGTATGTAAAAAGAAGTATATATGTACATTTTTTTCTATGAGAGAGTTTATTGTGGGATGATTTTAAATTTATAAAATCAGTTAAAATTATCTTCTGTATGTTTATCAGGCAGGGGGGGAAGTACTAGGGATTGAACCTGGGGTGTTCTACCTGAGCTACACTCCCTATCCTTTTTATTTTGAAACAAGGTCTCACTAAGTTACTTAGGTCTTCCCTGTGTTGCTGTGTCTGGCCTCAAATCTGTGATTCTCCTGTCTCAGACTCCCAAATACTGACTTTACAAAGTATGTGCCACCAAGCCCAGCTACTTGCTTTAAAATAAATAAATAAATAAGTAAAATAAAAACAAAATTTTTTGATCACACTTCCACTTTCTTCTCTCTTTTCATAAGCAGTTTTTGTTTGTTTGTTTGTTTTTGTTTTTGTTTTGTGGTACTGGGGATTGAACTCAGGGGCATTCTACCTCCGAGTTATACCCCCAGCCCTATTTTTTATTATTTATTTAGAAACAGAGTCTCACTAAGTTGCGGAGTGCCTCACTAAGTAGCTGAGGCTGGCTGCGAACCCGGATCCTCAGTTCTCAGCCTCCCAAATGCTGGGATTGCAAGTGTGCGCTACCATGCCCGGCTCATAAGCAGTTTAACTTGAAAAGATCACTAGTGACTACAAGCAATCTTTTCTTAGAAGAATCAATAAAAAGTCTAGATTAAGTAGGCAAGAATTTAAGCTAGATTTCTTGATACCTTGTGATATTGAACATGGGAAACGATCTCTCACACAGGGAGAAACTGATTCTCATTTCAATGGGAATTCACTGGGACTTGCCTTTAAATGAAGTAGATGCTACATTCCTAATTTATTTACTTTTGTTGGGTGCTGTGTGGAGACACATGTAATAGATCGGAAGAAAAGAAAACTGAAAGAAAAAATGTGTGCCTTGTGTGTACATTTCCAGGAATTTACTGGGGGAGGAATAATGTAAAACAGTTCTTTTCTAAGAGTACCTAATTTAAATATTTTAAAATATCATGCTCATTTAAAGACAAAATAGTCATTTTTTTTTTCTTTTTTGTAGTACTGCGGATTGAACCCAGGGGCATTCTACCTTCGAACTACACCCCCAGTCCTATTTTTTTATTCTTTATTTTTGAAACAAGGTCTCACTAAGTTGCAGAGAGCCTCACTAAGTAGCTGAGGCTGGCTGTGAACCTGGATTCTCCATTGTCAGCCTCTCAAATACTAGGATTATAAACATGTGCCACCATGCCCAGCTTAGTCATTCTTTTTAAGGGCAACGTTTAATGACTTTTGACAAATGTGGCAGTGTAGCTACCAACACTGTCAAGGTACAGACTTTTACTTCTATTGCCCACAAAAGTTCCCTCAAAATCCTCATCTCCCCATATACAGACACTGGCAAATTGTTCACTTTCTAGCTTATACATTTGTAATCTTAAAATGCTTAAAATGCCACATAAAGGAAACCACAGAATTTGTAGTCCTTTTTGGTTTCTGTTATTATCAATGTAATGACTCTGAGATGCATTGTCTTATAACATGTATTAGCAACATGTTCCTTTTATTACCGAGTATTATTCTACTGTTTGAATACTTCATAATGTGTTTATGTGTGTGTGTGTGTGTGTGTGTATGTGTGTGTGTGTGTGTGTGTGTTTCATTGATCGGCATTTGAATTGCTCCTAATTGGAGTTGCTGTGAATAAATCCGCTATGAACAACTGAGGACAGGTCTTTATGTGGACATCTGTTTTCATTTTTCTTAGGTCCATACATACCTAGAAGTAGAGTTCCTAAATCTTCAGTATATGTTAACTATAAGAAACTGTCAAACTCTTTTCTAAAACAGTGTTTTCATTTCCAATAGCAATGTTTGAGGGTATTAGTTCTTCCATATCTTCCCTAGTTCTTGGTATTGTTTGGTGTTTGTTAGCTTGTTTTGTCATGTTTATGGGCTTTGAGAGTTAACTCTCTATGCTTTGAATTTGCATTTCCTCAAAAATAATATTGAGCATGTTTATGTTATTTGTTGACAATTCAATATATTTTTCTTAAAACGTTTATTCAAGCCTTGTGTTCACTATTAGTTTTTCTTTAGTGTTGTGTTGTACAAATTATTTATATATTCTGGATATAAGCCCTTAACAAATATTTGGTTTATAAATATTTTCCAAGATTTCCAGAAACCATTTTAAAAGAAGAGAAAAAAAAATCATGAACTCTGTTCCGAGCAGATTTAGATCACAGAAAACAGCCAAAACATGGTCTCAGTCATTTCAAGAATGTTTATTGCAATCATAACCAAGATGGGTTCTTTATTCCTTAATATTCCACACAAACTTTATACAAGTTGTGCTATTTTAGGGCAGAAAGAGAGAAAGAGAGAGAGAGATTAGTATAAACTGGAAAGCAGGTTGGACAGTCCATTTAACATGGAGCTCAGCTAGTTGTGTTGGGGTCTCGGGTTCAGGTCAGTAGAGAGTCTGGTCCAGGTCTTCAGGCCTGACCTTAACCAGTGCTCAACCAGAACCAAAGGTGAAGACTTACCTGACAGCTGCCAGCATAGCTGGCTGGGCCATTGTTCAGTCTCAATTTTGGTGGTAAGCATGGCAAAGGTGGTGAGGCTCTTTGGGAGACAGAGCTGTGAGTTTTCATTCTCAAGTGTTGACAATTATAGTCCTCTGGTTGCCAGGAACTCCAGTTGCTTGTCAAGGCATTACCCTTGGTGGTAGACCTTGCACCTTCAAGTTGTGTATCAGGCCCAGGTTTTGCACCTTCTGCTTGGTGCCTGTGTGTTGCCCCTGATGTCCTGGGTGCATTGTACCACACTTGTGTTTGCTATGAGAGTTATGCTTACACACTGAACCTCATGTGTGAACCACTCCCAGGTGTGGTTTGGGAGTTAAGTCTCTCTTTGGCTTTAATGGAGCCCTTTAAAAAATAATGTGCTTCATAAAAACTCAAAGTAGTATATTCCAGGGTTACTATAAAACTATAGTAATCAAGATGGTATTATATTGGTATATGTATGGACATATAAGACAAAATAAACTATTTTGTTTTAAATAGAATAAATAGAGCTAAATAGGTAATCTATAAATAGCTTCAGAGATATTTAGTCAGTTGGCTTTCAATAAAATTGGCAAGGTATTTCAATGGTAAAAGGATAGTCTTTTCAGTAAATAGGGTTGTAAAAAACATAGAATCTATATAGAAATATATATAATTTTTCATATAAAAGTCAACTTGAAACATAAAGGCAAAAATAATAAAATTTCTAGAAGAGAAAGAAGAACATGACTGGGACTTTATTTAAGCTAAGATTTCTTAAATAAGACAAAATGTAAAAGTGACAAAATAATTACAATAGCTTAATAATCCTAAACTCTCCCTCAATATTCCCTACCTCAGAAGTGAGTGAAAAGATACAGTTCCTATGAGGATTAAAGGAGTTAATATGCTTAGCACATAGAATGAAACTTGGTACCATACACTCAATAGCTATTGCTTAATAGCCATTATCACTAGAGCAAAGGAACTAATGACAAGTTAAGGACTGCAAGATGAGATCATCCTCAATTACCCAGGTGGGCTTAAATCCAATGACAAGCATCCTTATGAGAGAGAAAGCACAGATATGTAGAGAAGACAGCCAAGTGAAGACGCAAGCAGAGATTGGGGTGAAGCATCACTATGAGCCAAGAGAGTGCCTGAAACTGTAAGAGGCAAAGCCCAGAGCCTTCCCTGGAAGCAAGAACCTGCTGCCACCTTGACTTCAGACTTTTAGCTTTCAGAACTTGAGAGAATAAATTTCTGTTGTTTTAAGCAAAAAGAAAAATAAGAGGAAGAAAAGAGAAGAACGAGCTGGAGGAAACTAATGACACTAGATTGAAGATATTTGAGCTTTGATAGAAAAAGTTAGAAATGGATGAGTTGTTCTCTCTACTTTTCTTCTAAAAATGTATCACAAAGCAATTTTGTACAATGAAAAAGAGCAGATGCTTATTACTCACAAATGATGATTTACTTAATCATTCAGTGTCCCAACAATGTGTGTAAGTCACTGTTAATAAATGAAGAATGAAAACACAATTTTCCCCCCCTGGACACTTTCATAATAATTTACAGATAAAAATATGTAAAATTATAAATTTCATAGTTATGTCAACTACACATACGTCATTTAATTATCTTATTTAGCCTTCATTTTTTTCTTTTTAAAAAGGGAGTACATTATATGATTTTTTTTAATTCTTGTTCTATTAAACTAAAAATTTTCCCACACATTTCAGTGTATCATAAGAATAAATATTCTTAAGTCTTATTATTTTCCATCGATTATTATCACATCTGTAACCCAGTTGTTCCAGGCATTGGGGATACATTTTGGAAAGGCCAAAGAAAGTGCCCAGAGACATCATACAAGATGTGATTTATTGGGGAAAGTGTGCAAGAGATCAACAACTTTTCCAAGAAGAGTTTAGTGGTGATAGGTGGCCCCTTGGTCCCTTAAGGTGCTTCTGAAAGCAGTGTCTCCTCTCCTTCATTGTGTTTTGTCCAGTGGTGACTGGCTAATTGACAAGTATCTTTTCCACAGTGTTCTCAGTTCCATACCTGTTCCATGTTAGGCTATAGGAACAGTAACATCATCCCCTCCTTAGTCTGTTTTAGGACCAGCATCCCAAGGAACACTTGTCCTGGTATATATGCAAGAGAGTAGCTTTCTACAGATAACACCCACTTGCCCTAGTTCCCAGTGTGCATGAGAGAAAGTCAGTGTCCTTGAAGATAAAATGTGTTTGGACTTTCCAGGCCAGGCTGGCTCTCATTGTTTTCTTAACTTGTCTAGGTTTTGGAGAATAGAAGGGGGCATTGAAGAACATGATGTTCTATCAGTTCCTTTTTCTTTAATTATGCTATAATTATTATACTTTCATTTTTGCCATATTTAAATTATCCTTCTGCCTTGTTCTACAGATTATCTGTAATGTGCTGTTAGGTTTCCCAAATTTCTGACTCTAAAGATCATTTGCATTTAGGACTAAGTTATTATTTGCAGGAAAATGGAAGGAATTGGAGAATATCATACTGAGTGAGTATGGCCAGTCTCAAAAAAACGAGTAGATGTATGTTATCTATTATATGTGGAAACTAGAGAGATATTTGGAAATAAGGGCAACATCCTTGCAGAGACTCCAGGGTAGAGACTGGGGGATTAGGGAAGGAAGACAAAGTCATAAAGAGTGTAATGGTAGAAATAATACTACGAATGTATATAACACCACCAATTCCAATATCAAAGATGTGCATGGGGATGGAGAGGGAGAGGGGAGGACACCAAAAGCTGTGTGCATGCATTTGTCTGACACTCTATACCCCATTATGATGTAAAATTACAACGCACCAAATTAAAAAAAAAAGATAAGGAAAGAAAAAAAAAGATTAAGTTCTTATTTAACCTAACTTAGAAGCTACAATTGTATTACAGCTAAGGTAGTATCTTTAGGTTCTAAATGAAATACATTTAGGGCTACACACCTTGACTCTACAGCTAGGAGCAAAAACTCTCCATTACCTTTCCAGGTAATCTGGGGACCATGCCCTCCTTTTAAATCTTCTTTGTGGTGAATGTGATCAAGAGATGGAGGCAATCTAAAAAATAAAAATAAATAAATAAATAAATAAAAGCCTAGCCATCAATTTCTCCTCTGTCATTTTTTTTTTCTTTTTTTCTTTGGCACAAGATCTCTTGTTACGTCCCTGGTTTGTATGTCTCCCTGTTTCTAGAGAAGACATTTTCACTGACCAGGGATCTATCCTAGGATTTAAAACCAAAGTTTTATTATATTCTACACCTATCTTTAGGGAACCTGTAGGGCCAGATGAAAACCAAAGACAGGATTTTTTATGTCCCTGTTTGTCTAAATTCAAATATCATTTTAATCTCACCCCATTTATTCCCATGCATTTGCGATCTAATTTCTGTAATTTCACACCTTCTTTTACATACATATGTCACATGAGCAAGTACTGTTAATTTTCCTAGAAGTTTAGCTACAAATGAACTCTCATGTTAACAGATTCCATATACCTCCCTAGCACTGTCTTATACCTATAGTGTAGTATTACTCTGGGAAATTGAAGTAGTGATGGAGGATTAACCTGGAGGCTTTTGAATCCCTGCCTCCAGGTCCTGGAGAATGGAGGGTTACTCAGTTACAAGTGAGGGCTGCAGCAGCAACTGAGAGGGTAAGCATGGCAGTATTTATGACCTCACTGCCCAGTTCTAGCCAGAGGCAACACAGCTGCAAAACAGACATTGCAGAAAAATTCAATGAAGCAGGAGCATAAGACAGAGGAAATATTATTTCAGCAATAAAATTCTTCACTAACTAATAAAGTTGTCTCTGGCTCCTATGTGAATCCTGGTGAAACCAAGGTGTGCTGAGAAATTCATTATTTCCAGCTTTATCGACCATGCTTTTTTTCATCTGTGCTTGCTTTTCAACCAGGCAATCATCTCGCTTATCCATTCAGTATCTACTTATTGAGTTCCAGGTACTAGATTTGGCCTCTGGAATATTACAATTAAAATCAACTCCCTGAAGCTATTTTAAATCGCTCTAGAGACAGGTAGGCAGTTTCCACTGTGAAAATGGGGAACAAAAATGGAAAATTTGGCAATATTCTTATACAGAGAATTTGAAGTTACTATCTCAACTACCCAAAATTACATGCAATTGGATAAAATATAAAACTCATAGGATTCTGCCTCCTAAGATTAATTATTTGAGAACAAAAACAATTAAAGGAAGGTATAAATCTTCCAAATCCACATTTAAAAGAATTTTAAATTTTTCTTAGATATAGAATATATACAATGAAATATAGTATTTGCTCTACAATATTTTCAACAATTTTCCCAAGTCTATAAATTAACTATGAATTTCATTATTATAAATGACCTAAAAGTGTCTCACTGAGATGAAAAACATATTTTGAATGAAATACATTAGTAATCCCCCAAATTCTTTCCTATTAATTAAATCAGTGCATATTTACAGGAATGTTATTCTTAATGGGCTACCATGGAATGTGAAAAGATATTATCAGACATTCTTGAAAATAAATTTTGTAACGAATATCACATCCCACAATACCACTATCTTATTCAGATTAAAATATTTTATAGTAATTTGAACAGCTATAAATGAAAAGTTCTTTTTTTTGTGGTATTAGGGATTGAACCCAGGGGTATTCTATCCCTGAGCTACACCCCCAGTCCAATTTTTTGTTCTTTATTTTGAAACTGTGTCTCACTAAGTTGTGGAGTGCCTCACTAAGTAGCTGAGGCTGGCTGTGAACCCGGATCCTCTGGTCTCAGCCTCTCAAGCACTGGGATTACAAGTGTGAGCCACCATGCCTGGCTATGAAAAGTTCTATGTAGCCAAATTTCTAGTTTTCAAAATCCTTACTTTTTTATACAATAGTATTGGTATTGATATTTATATGTTTTTTGTATTACAATGAAGATGTTGAAATCGAATTATGCTCTTTATTTAAATTTTTCCTCTCTGTGACTACTTATTCTATTCATTGATGCTAAGTGATATTAAAAACCAATACACTGAATTTATTCATATCACTCTTTTAATCAAAAGTACACATATATCCTGTTCCCAAAATAGCCAGGTCTCAGTTTCTTAAACTTGCTTTCAAGATCAAACCCCTTCTGGAACTTTATGTATTACTACTCCTCAGCATATAGTTGGCACTCCAGAAACAGTAAATGCTTATTTCATTTACTCACTTTCCCTCTATACTTTCTCCTCCTATATTCTTAATTTTGTCTTTTCCAATCCTTTTTGTCAGTCTCTGTCTATTAAAACCCTAGCCCCTTTTGAACTCTCTTTTTCTCTTTCTCTCTCTCTCTCTCTCTCTCTCTCTCTCTCTCTCTCTCTCTCTCTCTCTCTCTCTCTTTCCTTGATACTATGTGAGTATCTTCAGGGAAAAATAATTTTATAACATAATTTATTATGCCTATTTTATACATGGTTTAATATCCTTAAAGGTTGTTCAGTGAGAGAAGAAAATATTTTCTTTAAATGTAGGAATTTTCCAGGCATTATGGCCCATGCTTGTAATTCCAGTACTTGGGAAGGCTAAGACAGTAAGATAACAGGTTTGAGGACAGCCTCAGCACGTAGTGAGACTCTCATGAACCTAGTGAGATCCTCTTTAAAACAATAACAACAACAAAATGATGATGATGATGATGATGATGATGATGATGATGATGATGATGATGATAAATAGGGGTGTGTGTGTATCTCAGAGATAGAATGTCCCTGGGCTCAATCTATAGTATCAACCAATCAATGTAGGAATTCAATGAAGTTCTTGAATGTTTGATCTATAATCCAGCAATCATTTAAGAATACAGTTTAGAATCTAAGTTTGTTTGACTCTTGGCTTTATCCTTTTCTAGCTGTGTTTACTTGGGCAAGCTGCTTAATTTTTCTAGGCTTCAGCTCCAGTTGTCCAACTTGAAATAGGTTTAATATTAATCAATACTTCAGGTTTTTTGTTTGTTTGTGTTATTTTGTTTGTTTTTGTACTGCAGATTTGTACAGGGGCAATTTACCTCCAAGCTACATCCCCAGCCCTTTTTATTTTTCATTTTTGAAAAGGCTCTCACTAAGTTGCTGAGGGTATTGTTAAGTTGCTCAAACTGGCCTCGAATCTGCCATCCTCTTGTCTCAGCCTCCCAAATATGGATATTATAGGCATGTGCCACCATGCATGGATACTTCATAGACTTCATTTTAGCATTAGTGCAGTGTTAGCATATTGTTAGCAATGAATAAAACTTATTGAATGATGAAATGAAAGATAAATATTCTTATAAATGAGCTCTCCTTTTATTATTCACCTAATTTTAACAATAAATTCAGGGTAAAAAGTCCCTTCTTTAAATCCTTTTATAATACTTGAACCATGAATTTTATACCGTTTCAACAGACTGACTCTAAATCATTGCTCTAAAGTAAATTGTGTAAATGGTTCTGCACCCATACTTTTCACACTGCCACTTTACTTACACCTTCCCACCACTCTTCCAAGATATTCTATCATGTAGTGTGAGCACTATCTATAGGATTTATGCCAGTGAAGTTCATTGATGATTCCTTACATCTTTTAAAAATCTGTGGATATCAGACTTTGAGCCATTGATCGGATATTGTTATCAACATGAACAGCAATATAGAGGTTAACAAAACAAGCAGTAAGCAAAAAATAAATAATGGTTTTTACTAAAACTCTGAATATTAATTATATGCAAATAAATGGTATAAAAACTTGGAGAAAAATAATAAATCTTTCTCAGATTATGTATAAGCTGGTTATACTAGATGTCTTTATTTTGTTCTTTTCACTCATTTCTTAAGTGTTGTAATCACTTAACTTATATTCAAGAATATTTAAGCCAGATGTGATGCCACATGCATATAATCTCAGTACGTGGGAGGTTGAGATAGGAGGATTACAGGCTCAAGGCCAGCCTCAGTAACTTAGTGAGACCCTGTTTCAAAGTAAAAGAATAAAATAGGGCTGGGGGTGTAGCTAAGAGGTAGAATACTCTGGGTTCCATCCCTAGTATGAAAGAGAAAGAAAGAAAGAAAGAAAGAAAGAAAGAAAGAAAGAAAGAAAGAAAGAAAGAAAGAAAGAAAGAAAGAAAGAAAGAAAGAAGAAAGAAAGAAAAAAAGAAAGAAAGAAAAGAAGGAGGGAGGGAAGGAGGGAAGAATAAAATAGGAATGGAATGTGGCTCAAAGGTAGAATGCCCCTGGGTTCAATTCCCAGTAACACACACACACACACACACACACACACACACACACACACACACAAAAAAAAAAAAAAAAAAAAAAAAAAAAAAAAAAAAAAAAGAAAAGAAAAGAAAAATATTGTTTTAATGGTACATGTCTTCCAGAGACTTTTCATAAACTTCCATTCAGACTTTATACACCTACACATTGATGGGGATTATAACATTCATGAAAGAAATAGATTTCTTGCTTATGTTCAGTTACAAACAAATAGATTTGGGATAAGTTTTAAAATTGAGTTAAACAGAAATGTGTGTCCTATGTCCATAGAAAATAAATGATAATAATAATATTGAGTAATCAAGATTGGTAATGATTATAATAACTTCTGTTTAGTGATTATTAGAATATAGCAATATTTTTTCAGAATAAGGTGGTATTTCAGGTAAAAATATTTCCCAGTCTATGTTCTGAAGTGTTCTGCTTAAACATCACATCTCCAGTTAAGAATGATGCATAGATGACTAAAATGAGCAGGCACGGTTGTAAAGAATAATCATAGAAAATTTTTTTCTCTCTTAATTATAGGAAAGAAAATTTCATATCCTTAGTCAGTACACAATTTAAAACATCCTCCCTGTGTGCTTTGACATTTTCATATCCATATATCTTCTTCAAATATTTTTTATTTAGGTCAATGAGGTTTTATCATTGTTTTCTAAGAAAACAATGCCTTTATTATCAACCAAGTCAAAAGATGTATAGATGGATACATTCGACTGATATTTTAATTCATTTTTTAAAGGAGGAATATTTGGGTTGGAGTATTGTACCTTTTAATTCGGTGACCTTCTGTATCTTATATTTTTGTAAGGCATTATAAAAAATAAATGCATTTACCCTCCACTCAGAGTTTGGCATTTGGTTATTTGCACATTCAGTTGAATTCCAGAGGATGACAGCATATTCTTCATTAAATTATACTCTTTGAGATAGATAGCACGTCTAGGCAAATATGCATTAGGAAGTGCTGTAGTGTTAATGATTTCTTTTGAGAATGAGTAATTATGTGTCACCAGTTTGGTCAGAAAGATAATTTTGCTTTCTACTTCTAGGTAGAATGCTAAGATACTGATTCATATCAGCTTATTAAATTCCATGGAAGAAAACGCATCTTGCATTTTCAAAAAAGTTAGTTTCCTGTCTTCAAATGAAACTTCTTGCTTTCCTCCAAAATTAAATTTTTAACTTTTAGTTATGTTAAGGTTTTTCTAATGAATATTTAATTTTTTATTTTTCTACTTTCCCAATTATTCTTGACTCATACCTATACAGAGATTTCCTGAAAGGTATCAAAAGGTTGAACATAGGATAGTATTTATTTACAGTCAGCTTCATGCTCTGTTAGGGATAAACTGTCAGATAGATCTTGGACTGTATACAGTGAATGAATGTGTGTGTGTGTGTGTGTGTGTGCATGCGCTGGCATGTGCACGTCTGTCTGCATTTTTTTTTCAACTGATTGATACTTGCTTAAAATTATACAAATATTTATCTGCAAGTTGCAACTCCAAATAAAATACAAATTACCCTTATTCTGACTGATGGACCTTTTTGAAAAAATGTCAAGCTTTTTCTCAAAAAATAAATGAAACAAAACAACAGAATTACAGCCTATTATGTGAATGGCAAACAAATCAAAACATTAAGAAATTTACAAAGTGGCATCATATGAAATTAGGAAACATTTCAGAAAGACTCACTCTTACTAAAGAAGTGAAAGTGTTAAACAAGGTAATAAGAAGCCAAAAACAATATAATGTTCCTGTAATGCTCTAGGTCATGTGAGGATCAGCTCACATACCCTGGATATTTGGGATGGTCTAGTGGATTGCTATGAGGCTATTCTCCTTTGTCATTTGTGACAAAGAATAAATTCGACAGACAGTGCCATCAATATCACACTAAAATTTTACCCTATCAGCTAACTGATCATGCCACCATTGCTACAGCAATTTACCTTTCATGCCTCATTACTTTATTTGGAAAATGAACACATGCTGTTTAACCTTTGGAGAAAGAGACTATGTTGTTTTTGAATTTGTGATAACTAGAAGGAGAAATGTTGGGCGTGTAATAAACGTATCTCAAACCTGAGAAAGATGGGCTACCAAAGTTGAGAATAAAGATAAGACACTGAGATTCCAAGAGGAATGTCAAACCATTGGGACTGAAGTAAAGTAATATCTGATAGCTCCATTGTGCTCAGATTTTAAGGCATCCTTTAAAAGATAAGGACAAATAAATAAGCTAGAAAGTAAAGGTTATTTTTAGAAAAAGGAAAGCTGAATTGAAGAATAATCTGTAGTATTAAAATATTTCTATATGTGTATTTTACTATAGATTAAAAACAGGGGCATTCTTCACCTGAGCTACACCCCCAGCCCTATTATATTTTTTTAATTTTGGAACAGGATCTCACTAAGTTGCTGTGTGAGTCTTGCTAAACTGCGTTGACCTCGAACCTGCAATATCCTGTCTCAGACTCCAAAGTACTGGAATTATAGTCAAGGGCCACTGCACTCTGCTAAAATATTACTTAACACTAACTACATTAGCCTAATGTTAAAATGCAGAAAATCTGAAGTTGACTTCCTGGTTATGCTAAAAATCTTAAACAAGATAGCAAATTTCTTTGATCTATTTGCTGACCTGAAAATCAAGAACCATACTAGAATTTTTTCCTTAGCATTATTATGAAGACTATATGAGAAAGGAATAAATGTGTAGCCTGGCAAACACTGCACAATTTTTTTTAAATAAAGGAAGTTGTAGCGGAGTTAGTGATGTCAAAGGAAAATTGTACTACACTGGCTAAACAGGAATGACTTTATTGAAAATTATTGCAGTAGGTAGAAAGATTCCATTCAACTCCTCTGACACAAAAGAAGAGAGTGTTTTAAGTGAAAAAGCACCAAGGAGAACTTTAGTGAGGAGATTGATTAGGGTGATTGGGTCATCTGTGTTTGTTTTTGAGTACTTACTGAGTTAGATACCTCCTGCCTCTGGAGAGACTGGTAGACAGAACTCCTCTGTGTCTTGATGACTACACAGGGACTTTGAACTCCAGGACCTTGAGAAAGACATTTCTGGCTAATAACACTAACAAGAGGCTGAGAGAAGATTTATATCTAAAAGGAGCAAGAATTTACAATTGCAAGTTTTCTAAAGTAAATGCTCTAGGAAAAGGGAGTTTAGAAGCATTTGAATAAGTGCCTGAAGAGGAAGAATTCTGTCTAAAATGCAGTCTAACTGAGGTAAAAGTTAAATCCACCTTGGCTACAGAAACTAATGATAACTACAGCACTGATTTTCACTCCTACTTCCTACTTTTTATCTCTTAGGAATAATGACATGCAACCGTTTTCAATGTGAGGAAATATTATTCAGAAGGAGTTGAATACCCAAATAAGTGTAGGATTTTATGTCATATCCTAGCTGTTTTAAATGGAAGTTTAAAGTTTCCTGTTTAAAGCAATTATATTTTAAGGCATTGAAAATAGTTGTATGGGAGGTTCCAGTATTTTCATAATCATAAAGAACATAAAGGCTAGAGAAGAAAAAATGGAGTCACACCTTTCAGAAAGGCAGAAAAGTTAGCTTCAAGAATAGTGGGTTTAATTTTAAATGAGAAAAAAAATGGAAATTAATTTTCTAAGTGGTGTGTGTGTATGTGTGTGTGTGTGCAATTAGAATAGAGATAACTTATAAACCCTAAGTATGAACTCATTAATTGCTAAGATTTCTACGGATTAAAAAATGGTAGATAAAGGAATGATATTGTGATCTCAAGCTCAAATGCTTTCAGGGGCCAGACTAGGACCATAAGTATGTGAGACAATGTTTAAAAATCAATGAATACAAAGTCTTGTGGATAGTGTATGCCTTTTCTAAAATCACTGAATTTTTTTTCTCTTCTTTTTGTTTTTGTTTTTGTTTTTTTTTTTGGTACTGGTGATTGAACCCAGAGACATTCTACCTCTAAGCTTCACCTAAACTCCTATTTTATTGTTTTGAAACAGGATCTCACTAAGATGCAGAGGATCTCACTAAGCTCCTGAAGCTGGCCTCAAACCTACAATACTCCTGTCTCATCTCCCAAATTCTGATTACAAGTTTCTGCCACCATGCAGGCTTTTCCAAATTTCATTTTTTAACCCTTAAAGTTCAAATAATGTATGAATTCTAACTGAGGTTATACATTTAATATTCTTCAGTTATAACAGGATTTCATCAATAATTTTATCAATGTTTATCAAATAAACATTTCACCAATGTCTGCCAAAATATTATGTAGATATAACGAAGATATTCCAACATGAAATAATTAATACAGTATCACGTGAAAAACATTATTGAATAATGTATCTAAATAAGTAGTAAAATGTATCTGCTTGCATATTCAAAAGTAATGTTCAAAAATATAAATCATTTAGTTAGAAGACTTAGTTTAAGAAAGAACTGAAAAATGTTTAGATGAGATAAAATTATAAAATGATGTTTGAATGAGAGAGTAGAAATAAGAAAATATAGATAAACACAAAGTCCTAAAATTAGGTCCGAAAGAAAGAAATATAGGTTGACTTTATGGACAACTAGTAAAGAAGTAGGATTTATAGTTGTTTCTAAGATTAATAAAATGAGTACAGAATCATTGTCACAAGTTCAAGAAAGCATTCTGAGACTTCATACAAAAATCATTTAAGAATATAGCAAATGACAAAATAGCTCTATCTTTGTTGAATAAAACCAAATTCATGTTCAGGCACAGTAATAAAGAAGCGCAGATGAAGAAGGTTTACTGAATATGTGAAATAGCTCAAATTCATATCAAATGAGAGCCAACTGAATAAATATGGGATGAAAAATTAAGAATTAGAAAATTCTTGAAAGATAAAAATTATGAAATATTGTTCTTCAAATATTTAAAGGTTTCTTGTGCTATAAAGTACAGGTTTATTGTTTGTTATTAGGTAAAGCAAGCATTCAGAGATGAGGAAAAATTTTCAGTGCAATAACAAAGAACTTTGTTTTTCGTAACAAAAATCGTTAGCATGTCAATTGTTCTAAAGAGATAAAATAATTCTCTAACCCTGGGGATATTCTTAATTTAGATACCCAAGTCTGAGGGATTTGGAGGAAGTTAGTATAGATAGTATCAGGTTAATGTTAAATGGCATTGTTTTCTCTGCTTGTATAAAAGATTCTAGAATGTTATGAATCATTTTTATGCAATATCATCAGAATGGATAGATGCATTACACAGGTTAAAATAAGAGGTTTTTCAGGGTTTTTTTCATAAAAAAGTTAAATTTTGATTCAAGAAATTGTGATTTTTTTTAATTGTATAAGCATAATAAGTACTAAGTCAAAATAAAAATGAACTTACTAATTATGTGTAGAACAAGAGAACTGACTTTGAGACAAGACTTGTGTATGAATACCTACCTGTTCTGAATCTTTCACTAGTCTACATAGATTACTTAGACATTTTTAGGGTTCACCTGAACTAAATATTGGGTGGGAATAAAGTATACCGTTTGATGTATTTTATGATTATTAAGTGATGATTATTAAGTTACTGTTTGACATATTATTGACTTCCAGTAAATCAAACAAAAATTTCATAAACAAGTAATAACCACATTAGAAAATTAAAGCTAATTTTTTTCTTTTGAGCAATGGCTGTTAAGCTCAATTGCCCATTTTTACATTGAGTTTTTTAGTTATGTTTTTAAAACTATATATATATAAAGTTATATATCTTAGATATTAATCTTAGATATATATCTTAGTTATATATCTTAGATATTAAAGTTAATATCTTAGATATTAATCTTCTATCTGGGAAGCAGTTGGTAAAGATTTTCTCCCATTCTGTAGGCTCTCTCTTCAGACTTGATTACTTCCTTTGCTGAGCAGAAGTTTTTAATTTGATGCCTCTCATTTAATGATACTTGGTTTTATTTCCTGAGCTTTGAGCATCTTACTGAGGAAGTCTCTACCAGTGCTGACATATTAGAGAGTTGGTCCTATGTTTTCTTCTAGTAATTGCAAAGTTTGTGGCCTAATTTCTAGATCTTTGATTCATCTTGAGTTGGCTTTTAGCAGGGTGAAAGATAGGGGTCTAATTTTATTCGTTAGCATATCAGTTTTATTAGCACTATTGAAAAGACTGTCTTTCCTCCAGTGTATGTTTTTTAAGCTCCTTTGTTGAAAAGCAACTGGCTATAGTGTGAGAATTTGTTTTTGTGTCTTCTATTCTATTTCATTGGTCTATGTGTCTGTTTCTGTGCCAGTACTATGCTGTTTGGATGCCATAGATCTGTAGTAGAATTTGAAATCAGCTATTGTGATACCTCCAACGTTTCCTTTTGTTTTTCCACATGAATTTTAAAACTGTTTTCTTTTTCTATCTCTGTGAAGGATGATATTGGTATTTTAACAGGGATTGCGTTGAATCTACAGATCACTTTTGTTATTGTAGCCACTTTGACAATATTCATTTTATTCATTTTGCCTATATAAGAACATGGGAGCAATTTCCATCATCTAAGGTCTTCATTTTTTTTTTTTTTTTCGGTACTGGGGATTGAACCCAGGGGCTTTCTACCTCTGAGCTACACCCCCAGTTATATTTTTTATTTTGAAACAAGGTCTCACTAAGTTGTAGAAGGCCTTACTAAGTAGCTGAGGCTGGCCGGGATTCCGGATCCTCCGGTCTCAGCCTGCCAAGTACTGAGATTTGTGTGCCACTATGCCAGGCTTTAAGGTTTTCAATATTTTTTCTTACAAATGGGCAATAAACATTTGAAAACAGTTGAACATCATGAGTAATCAGGAAAACACAAATCAAAAGTACCCTGAGACTCAAATAATAATAAATGCTGATGAGGATATGGGAAAATAGGAACACACACACTCTTGATGGAATTGCAAATTAATAAAACCACTATAGAGATCAGTCTAGAGATTCCTCAAAAGACTAGGGATGGAATTACCATTTAACCTAGGTATACCACTCCTCAGTATTTTTCCAAAAAAATTCAAGTCAGAATACCATAGTGTTATATGCATATTTATGTCTACAGCAGCACAATTTACAAAAGCCAAATCATAGAACCAACCTAGGTATCTCTCAATAAATGTTTGGATAGTGAAAATATGGTATATACATACAATGGAGTTTTATTTGGCAATGAAAAATAATTTTATGCCATTTTTCAAGAAAATTGATGAAACTAGAGAATATTATGCTAAGTAACATCAGCCAATCTCATAAAGCCAAGGGCTATATGTTTTCTCTCATATGTGGAAGCTAGAGAGAAAATAAGAAACAAAAAGGACTTCAGATAAATCAGGAGGGATATCAGAATAGTGGAAGGGGATATAGTGTGGAGGTGGGAATAGGGAAAAGAAGAATAGATTTTTAAAAAATAGTTCCACTAATGCTATGTCAATATATGAAGATGTCTCTATCAATCTCCCTAATATGTATGGGGTGTGGGAGAAGGGTATGATATGGAAGAAAACACACTAAGTGTTGTGTAAATTTATATTTGTATAACTTTGGATCTATCTATGATGTATAATTTCAGTGCACCAATGTAAGTATAAAAGAAGAAAATTAAAGTTTGATAGGCAACTAAAATTTTAGATCAAATTACTAAAATAATTAGAAATAGAACTTAGGTTTCTACTTCATGGCTTCTGTTCTTTTCACGTAATCATATACTATTTTGCTCATAAGAATAAAGGAAATAAAACAGAGTGAATCTGTTTGAAGAGGTGGAAAACAGAAAAACAGATATAGTTTGTTACTAAGATTAATCTTTTTTTTTTTTGGCAATAGAGATTGAACCCAGGGGCATTCTACCTCCAAGCTATACCTCCAGTCCTATTATTCTTTATTTTGAAACAAGATCTCACTAAATTGTGGAGGGCCTCACTAGGTAGCTGAGGCTGGCCATGAACCTGGATCCTCCTGTCTCAGCCTCCCAAGTACTGGAATTATAAGCATGTGCCACCACGCCCAACTAGGATGAATCTTTTTATCAATATTTCTGTATTGTAGAGAATTAGTCACTATTAGCAGAATCTATTGTTCAAAGAAAGATTCTCATCTGAAAAAAAGAAACCCTGGTCATAATCTCCTGTCTGCCAGATATCCGTTTCTCCATGTGTATTCACTTTTATAAGTGCAAAGTGTAATTAAATTGAAAATGGAGCCAGCAAATTCCTTTTAATCCTTGTTTCCCTTGCTATTTTACTGATTTACAATGGTCGTGGGCATCAATCTGCCTTTGAGTATAATCCTGTCATAACTGAAGGATTACATTCTTTTCTATTGAACAAATGCTAATGCCGCCGTACTAGTAATTGAAGAAGGAACAAGGGTGGATATGATGGCTCTTTTTCTTATAAACTCAATAATGATAATGAAGACAGTGAAGTACACAAATACTTGGCATATAGTTAGATGGGTGGGTGGATAGATATGGATAGACTTAAAATAGGATATCAACATTTCAATTAGTAGGAGGAATAAGTACTACATGATGACAATATATTGTTGAAAATAGCTAAGAAAGTCGATTTTTGAGAAAGCATTCTCACCATGAACAAAAATGGCTCAGTCTGTGAGGTAAGAGGCTCAACTTAGCCATTGTGAAATGTGTACAGATTTCAAAACAACATGTTGTACACAATAAGTATGTAAATTTTTATCTATAAATTAACATGTATATAAATAATCTTAAAAAGAAATGTGAGAGAATTAAAGCTACCAGGCTAACTATAAAAATGATCAGAAATTATGTTCTAAACTATAGCAGTAACACCATAATATGCAGAGCATTTTTAATCTCAGTTCTATGTTTGAGAGAATGATCATATACTTTAAAGTATTTGATGCCTGTAAAAAGTCTTGTGTTATCAAGTATGTGGCATTGGTATTATACAAGGTGAAATCAGGTATTCTACAAAAGAATACAATGGAATGAACACAGACTTTAGAGAAAGACAATTCTAGATACGAATCCTAGCTGCGTTTCTCACAAACCATGAGAACTGGAGAAAACTATATCATTTCCTAGTCTTGCCACTTCTATCTATGATATATACATGATATGTTTTATATGGATAACTGGAGGAATTAAATGAGATATTTGTAATATACTCTGCCTGGCAGGAAGACATATATGCTCGATTTTCCTGGTCCATATTTTCTACTGTCTCAATGGCTGTCATTCTTGGGGGAAATATTGAGTTCAACTTTTACAACAGGAAATACAAAATATAATTAATATGAAAATTTATTTGAATTATGCCTTTTATTAAAAGTCATAGAAGAACTCTTGAGGATTATATTTACTAAATTTGATAGTACACAGATTCACTTAGCAGATTTTATCTTATAATAAATTCTATCATGATTATATCACTGTATCCATACTTACTCATACTAAATTTTGGCTACTATATAGCCATATAAAAACTCCAAACTTGATAGCCAATTTTCAGAAAGGAACACCTATGTCTGTGAGACTGTCATGTTTCTAGTTATAATCAGACCTTTGTTCTAAGATTTTTACAGAACTCTTTCATTCATTGCTATGGTTTTCAATTTCTAATTTCTTCTAATGTCATAAAAAGTTTTACAACCCCCCCCAAATTCCTAACATAAAAAATAAAAAGTAGATTTGCTCATACTCACCACATCTAAGTCAAGCTGTTGCTTCTACAAGTGATGTCTCAGTGACATTTGAAGGACAGAAGCTTTCAATATTCATGATATTCATTTGACAAAATGAATTAATGACAAGATAAAATGAAGATATGTTATAAGCCTGGAGGTTTTCTGAGTGGCAAAGTCGCAATCAACTAAATGACTAGTCAAAGAGAAGACAAAAATGAAAGGAGAGCCTGGTTTACAGCTTCTGCTGCGTGTTTCCTCCAAGTATGGTAATAAAGTGAGACCACCGCTTCTGTGTTCATTAATTATTTATCACTAGCTCTCTCAACCTCTGAACAATTTCTGGTGAGGAAACTACAATACACATAGAGTTATTCATCAAAGGCAGATGTTACTGCGTTCCCTTTAAGGCTATAAACACGAATGCCAGCTGTCCAGAGAAAATCAGCAGAGTTCTGATTTATTAAAAGTAATGAATTCCTCCATATATTGAAAAGAGCAGAAAATACCAGATTATGGCAAATTAACAGGGATAAAATATACTTACCATGACTTGCAGGATAAGCTTTAACGATATTTTAATTAGGGTGGGCAATGCAAAAAATATGTCTCCTTATTGGAGAAATAAAATGAAGACAGGTAAAAGATAATATATTCCAATATTCATATTGCAGTGGAACTGAAACTGCTACTCCTTTGAATTATTTCTTCAGACTCATTTTACCAATTATGCAAAATAAAAAAGTCCTTTGTTCTCAGGAGTTAAAAGGTAGCATTTATTTTGATTTCTTAGTTAATAAAAGATACCTTAATGCTTGTGACCAGCATAATAGTAATTCTTTTACCTTTCTCTCAAAATTCCTCCATATACCATTATTCTTTTTGCACAAATAGATGCAAGCTAACCTCTAATGTAGAGATTTTCTCATTTAGTGAAATAGATTCTTGACATTATCCTGCTAGACTCTGATAAAGAAAGTGGGGAATTATGGGGCAGCGATGATGAGGCAGAATTAGGATTTAGCATGCTAATTCTAGGGTGCCAATGTTCTTGGCAAAATTAACGTTGACATTCCCTCAAGTCTACTTTCATCTTAAAACAGACCAAATAATATTGTTTATACATAAAGGTATCACTAACAACCTTCCCAGGTTGTACTGGGAGGGAGGACAGGATTTGTGGGGTGTGATATGGAGGGAACCACACCAAGAAATGTATAAATAAATCACTTTGAATCTCAATCATGATGTATAATTATATTGCACCAATAAAATTCTAAAAAAATATTTAAAATAATACACTCTTCATTCTTAAAATCTCAAACAATACAGAAGAATAAAAGAAGACTGTGGATCTCTCCTCTTATCTTTTCTCACTCTTATATCCTAAAGGTAACCCATGTTAACATTTGGATGAATGCTGCTATCTATATTTTATTTTAATGTACAGAAATGTATAATATGAATGTTTTATGTAAAACAAGAAGGTATGCAAAAAAACATATTTCCAAGTTTTCTGATTAATAATGATATTTAAATGATCATTTTGATTATTATGATCATTTCAAATTATCTGCTACTAATTTGAATTTATATACCTTTTCTCTACATTTCATACAGATTTTTTTAAAGAGAGACATAGTAGATGCAAAACAATGGCCTTGTTTTGTCACTCATTAAAAAGTATATTTGTATTAAGAATTTGTATAAGAGCCGGGCGTGGTGGCGCACGCTTGTAATCCCAGCATTCGGGAGGCTGAGACCGGAGGATCCGGGTTCGCGGCCAGCCTCAGCTACCTAGTGAGGCACTCCGCAACTTAGTGAGACTCGGTTTCAAAAGAAAGAATAAAAAATAGGGCTGGGGGTATAGCTCGGAGGTAGAATGCCCCTGAGTTCAATCCCCAGTACC